>JAQGAD010000323.1:0-46607 GCA_034696625.1 Isotomurus palustris | reverse complement strand
CGTCCTCGTCCTTCAACGACAAAAAGTCCGGAAGCGACCAATCCAGCGCCAACGGAGATGAGCCCAGAATCTCCCGAGACGGTTGAAACTACAACGAACGCAGAAGACGCTTCAAGTCGTACAAATGCACCAAATGCTACCAGAAGGGTGATAAGTTCATATCGATAAGTTTTTGGCATTCTGTTTATAAATGCATATCAAAAACCTCGACTTGAGTGCTTCGAACTTCTCAAAAACGTTAAAATAATTTATTTATTTTAAATTGTGTTTTAAGTCTTTCGAAAGCTTGAGTGTATTTTCTTATAACAGCAGAGAAGATATAATATAGTAATATGTTTTTGAGCGACTGTTTGACTTGACTCTTTAAGCATTTCAATGTGGCACAAGTGACTTCAAGTCAGCAGTATTTGTGGAAATCAAGCGAGATAAGGTTTAAGGATATGTTGGATGAACCAATCTTTAGTAAATCTTAGATGATCCCCTGGTGAGCTAAGAAAGTGCAGTTTGCCCATTTCATTCATTTTCTTAAGTCCCAAACGATCCTGACAATGCACAAAGAACTCTGGAATATTGTTTGAATCTGGATTTCTCCCATGATAAATTGGTCGCTGACGTACCTCAGTATACAAAGCAGAATCTTCCAAAGCAATCAATTTCTTGTCAGATCCAACTTCGAAAAATCCAAACCACTCAGTCTGCTTCGGTTCCACAACAGTTTCATCTTCAAACAAGACAAGGACGATGTTTTCAAGTTGTTGGAGATTTTTCTTGTATTCCTCATTTATGCCACGTTCGTTGTTAATATCAGCAAGGAAAACGCTGTTGTTAATATACTGATCGTTCTTGAAAGGATCGTGCCAGTACTCAGATTGAACCAAGAATTTCTGCACCCATCTGTAGTTAAAAATACATTAGGATTTATTTACTTATTGCTTCATCCATACTTGTTGGTAGCTCACTTCTCGTATGCGAGATGACTAAGGAGCTTATCAATCAGCTCACACCATTCTTGCTTCGGTGCTTGGCACTTTGGAAGCCCGAAGATGCCTTGATGCTGCCCACCCAGGCTTATCAAGTTCAGCATTTGTGGTTGGGGACATCTTTGAGCCACAGCCCTCCTGATATAAACGGAATTTTTGTTTTTAAATATTTGTTGCAAGCCGGTATTCTTAAATAAATATCTTTATGATTAGAGTCAGAAACTTACAGAAATTGTCCACCCTGAGACAAGCCTATGGCGTTGTATCCATTTTGCAGTTGTGTGTCGTTCTTAATCATTTCACAAACTAGGGCGACTTGGTCATTAACGTTCATAAAGTAGCCATTTTCGACGTCCTGATAATTTTTATTTATTTTTATTGGCCCGTTTAGTAGCAAATTGCAACTCTATATAAAGACTCAGCTTACCTCAGCAATAGTTTTTCCGATCTGAAAAGATTTAACGTAAACTCCAGGCAGTTGGTCTTCAATAAAACTTAACGCATTTTTTACATGCACTCCGGAATCCCCTGAAAATAATGCAATCCAATTTTAATTTATGTTGTATAGTTGAATTTCTTTGGGGAACCCACCCATTCCATGCCAGTACACAATAGGCTTGTACACTTTATTGACTCCAATGAGTTGCTTGTCCTTCGAGTCATCAATCACCACAGGCTTGCTCTCTGGCGAAGAGGACTTATCATATTCAAAGTAGTCCTCACTCGAGTCTAAAATCGAGTTTGTCTCCATTTCTTTCTGTAACCTTCGCTCTTCCCGTTCCAAGTAGGAATTCACCTCTTGGAATGCATGGCGTCCGTTTCCACAACGCACAAAAGTGCTGATGAGCACAACAAACGCCAAAAAGGCTTTGCTCCGCATTATCTCAATGGTCCCTGAGAATCTACGAATTCTAGAGTTTTCAATAATAATTACAATTACAAGAAATGATAGAAGCTAATCGACTTTGGTCTGTCTTCCTATAAGCAGCTAACAGATGTCAACCGGCAATTCAATAAAATAAACAGTTTAGCCGAGAATAAGATTAGCCGGCCGGCTAAAAATGGTAGAATCCAGAGATTGTGAGTGGTATCTATAAACTCTTGTACGCTTAAAGATGTTTTGCAGAAAACCAAACGAAATCAAAAAGTATGCGATATGTGAATTCACTTTATTAGTTTGTCAAACGATAAGCGCTCATAACATCCTGATTTAAATTTCATTCACCCTTTTGACACTTCACCTTCTTTGGCCTTTTAATCTCTATCGCAATCTCAACTCCATTTATTGTGACTTTTACCGTAACTGATGTTCTAAAAGAATGACTTCAGATGTAGAATTCGAAACGTGTATGTCTTGAACCCGACAAACATACCTCTGTCATCCAGAATGAATTCCACCCGTATAGGTTGAGATTTATACTTTAAATAGTAGTGCTGTTGGATTCCGTTGTACTGGAGATAGAGTAATGGAAACAATCAAATAGAATAACTGACAATCGTTGTATTTATTTCCACTGCAGTCCCTACAAATGTATTGAGGGAACATTGAAACATGTGATCATTTGAGGAAATCTAACATTGTTGGTCAGCCTGAAAGACTGGAGCATCATCACGAGATCATCAGGAGAACCTGAAATCCTAATAACCCTACCAGTAAGAAGTAGTAACAAACATCTCTATTTGCGAAGGCTGATTGTGTTCATGTGGATGTTTTAGTTTATACACATGAGATTTATGCGTCATTTGTACTTAGCAAAATAACACATGATAATGTTGAATGGGAGGAGATAGAAAAGAGACAAACATAATTGAACTCTGCAAATACATGTCGCAAAGTTGACTTAACTCTCATAATATTCAGTTGGAGCTCCATCACTTTCAACTTTTAGATTGCTTATGAGAAGCGACGCAAGCGATCATTGGAAGTGTTTTGTATACATGCTGTATCTGTATTAATAGTAATTCATTAATACATATGAATTTTATTACTAGGCATGCATAGAGAGGCTTTAACATGCAAAGCTCTCATAGACAATTTCTTGTGGCTTGTCTTCGAGAGAATTTAAAGTTTATGCATCGTACAGAAGAAATTTCTACACTTCCAGTCGTATTATTGTTAATTATCACTGTTCAGTCATTTTACCTTGAAGCTGACATTTAAAGAAACGAAGGAAAAAGCGTTGCACTTTTTGCGAACTCGTCCAGCATGCTTTACTTGAGATACACGTCGCTTGACTACCCGAATCTACACGTTCTAATCATTCGTCAAAATAAATACATTCTAATTAATGAACACAATAATAAGCCTGTTAAACTAATTGCCCAACAAAATTGAATGATGGGGATTTTAGTTGCACAACTACCGATACACTTATTAGGGCTCTCTTGTGTATTGATAACTGCTTTGCTAACTGAATCTGACAATTAATGGCGAGAGGTGATATGTCTATCTTACGAATGAACCATCAGTTCATCACATCTCCCATCATTGTACAGTGCATATGGTTTATCAAAATTCAGAAGTCACCTTATTATGAAATACACTATTAACTATGTATGTTAAATTATGACGAAAAGTCCTTCTAACATGTGACGTTTTTCCTATACCTATGACGGTGTGGAATTACATGTTAGCAATTTAGCATTGCACAGGTATGTTACACGCTATATTTTGTATGGAAGTATACCGATGAAGAAGCCCTTGATTCATTGGATTCAATTCCATGCAAAAATGATTGGTCAGACCTTCAACAAAACAAAAAGTGTAATGTGTAAATTGAACGCTTACTGTAGAAACTCATGATAATCGCGTGGTGTCTATAATCTACAGAAGTATTACATAAGCCCGACACATTTTTTTATCTCGTTCGTCCTATTTCCTCCAGACGGAATGTAGTTTTGATCTCAGGGTCGTAGTAATTATTTTGAAGTTCCATCAGCGTAACAATTCAGCAAATTACCATCTACACCGTAGTCTAGCCTCTCTAGAGTGTCACTTGACTTTTATTCCTCCTGTCTGCAAAAGTATCTTGCAATTAAGTTCTTAACGAGCTTCTTTTATTGAGTGCATAGTGTTTTGTGTTCAGGCGACGATTTATTATGAATTTGTGAAGTCCGTGTCTACTTGGACAATTTATCTACAGAAGCTGTAAAGACAGAAAAGTCATTTTTGTTTGTTCTTTATCAGCTTTTCATAATCAGGTAATAAACTTTCCCACGCTTAAGGTGGGTTTGGTAAGTTGTTGAATTTAAATACTGAAATAAAGATAACAATATCATCCGCCAGTAAAGGCTGTTTGTGCTATGTGTAAGCCTGTGTTCATATCGTCTCGTGACCGTTAGTACATCTTATCACGAATGGTACAATGAAGAATGAATAAATACATGAGTAATCAGTCATATTGAAATTCAATTGTCAATTGTTGTTTATAGTAGGGTAAAAGAATTACTACGTACTTTTTTTTTAAAAAGTTTCACGTGAATTACGTGGAATATCCACCAGCAAGGAATCGAGGGATTAGCTTTTTAGGTATTTGGTTACCGACTTACTGAGTCATTTGACTCAAAGCCATTCTTTGATTAGGCCTGAAGAAACGTAGTTCTTTTGCTTTAGTTGCGCGTTCTCAATTCTAGTGTTAATTCATCATCTTGGGATATTTCAGGAAATATTTCATTTTTACTATGGGACAAACGGAAGTCAGTGAAAGTGTCAATGGAGGAGAAACTGTTCCAGAAGCTCCTCCAGGGGATCTACCACCGACACCAGAAGAAGTAGCAACGCCAGAAATACTGAATGCCATCATTAATGGATACAACCCGGATTGTGAACTGATTGATTTTACGTCCAAATTAGGAACTGCAATCGGAGACAACTATATGTCCATAATGTATGCTATCACTCTGAATTTGAGGAATAAAAACTCAGGGTCAAAGGAGTCGGTGGACATAATGCTGAAGACAATGCCGAGGAATGCCATGAGGCAGCAGATGATTAATGACTGTGGTGCTTTCATTAAGGATGCTAAGATGTACAATGAGGTAAGGTATAATTAAATTAGAATGTTAAAATTAACTATTACTTACAACTTATTAGCGATTCATTTCGTTATACTCATACAGGTTTTTCCTGAAATGATAAAGTTTCAAAAGTCGAAAGGTCTGGATGAGAGTGAGATATTCCAAGCTTGGCCTAAATGCTACGTGACGTATCACGATGGAACTACAGACTACTTGGCAATGGAGGATATACGCGGATCCGGGTAACTTAGCATTTCAGTTTAAAACTTGTAGATTATAAAGATGAAATGTTTAACTGATGCGTTCAATATTTTCAAATCAATATAGTTATAAAATGGCCAGTCGTCACACTGGATTGGACTTGGATCATACAGCTACAGTCTTAAAAAACCTGGCAAGATTCCATGCCGTTTCGTTTGCCATGTTCAATGGTGACTATGATCAAGTTATGGACAAGTATCCCTTTCTAGAGGAAAGGATGTTTTTACCACCTGAAAAAGTTTTGGAACCAACAAAACTATTCTTCCAGGGATCAATTGAACATGTTGTAAAGACGATTGAACCATTAGGTTACACAGAATTAGCTGAAACTCTCAGGTCAGCTTTTGGAGATGAATTGTTTCGGATTCTAAATAAGCTTACAGGACAGAAAGTAAAGAACGCAGTGATAAACCACGGTGACGCCTGGACAAACAACTTCATGTTTCGCTATAACGCAACTGGAACACCAAAAGATTTGAAATTCATTGATTTCCAACTCTCACGGTGTTGTTCCCGTGCAATCGACTTGAACTACTTCTTTTTTACGTCTCCTCAATATCATGCACTTTTAACCGACAAGGAGGACGAAGTACTAATGATCTACCACAAAGAATTCAACTCTTTCGCCAAGAAACTGGGAGTCGATGTAGAAGATGAGGGACTGTCTTGGGAATCGTTCAAAGATGAATTCAATGAGTGCAGGTATTACGGAGTTTTCACGGGATTCATGCTGGCACCAATAATAGCTGCTCAGTCTGACCAAGTTCCTGACATGGATAGTTTAACTGAAGAAGATATGACAGCAGAAGGAGGGAAGGAATTTCTCAATCAATTAATAAGCGAGAGTGCAAACGATAAGCTAGTTTGGATAGCGAAAAATCATGTGGCAAAATGCCGTCAACTTGCTAAGTAGTAGATTTTAGTCAATGTATTGCGTAAACCCTCAAAAATAGAGCATTCGAAATATAAAATTTGAACGTAGTATTGGTACTATGTAAGAGCATACCTTTTTAATAGTTGAAGATTTATATCATAAATTGTGAATCGGCGTTTTACGTACACATTTTTATGCTACTCACTCATAACAATTTGATAAAATACAGATTTTGCAGCTGAGATTACTTGACTTTGTTGTTGATTTATGCTGTATTTCTTTCTACACCTTCTGCATCAGAAGATCCAATCTTTGTTTTCTCCAGGGACTTTCCGATTTTCGACGGCTAATTTATAAGGAGTGTAGAACTTGTAGAATTCCCTCTTCATAGAATAATACTCCTCCCAAGCATAAAAGAACGCTATTCCCATGAGAAGGATTGTGTCGATGCAAAATCCGCAGCCTATTGCTCTTAAAGGCTGCCAAGTGTGGTAAGGAAGAATTCCATCCAAGGCATCACTTCGATACATTGGAAGCAACGGAACAATGTAACTCTTTACTGTTGTTATTCCGTAATTCATGAAGATTTCTTCCGCCGGTCCACCAACAATAATTTCTTCAATTTGCATCATTCTCCAAGCAGTGTATAAACATGCGCCACAAGCAAATAACTGATTTTTGAAGTACATGGCGGTATTCCATGACCTCGGGATCAATTCCAGGACCCAAAATTCCTCATCTAAGTACATCCTATCGTGTTGTTTATCCATTCCTTCAACCGGAAGTTCAAACATCTTGTATCGACTCAGACGATCAGTCCTCCAAAAGTGCATGTAACAGTAGGCATGGATCATCGCATAGAAACTGAAAGCTGCGTACCACTTATAGCGTCTCGGAAAGCAGAAAGCTGTCCAAAATCCTAATGATCCATACATCCTGGCATTTCTATCAAAGTAATCCCCAATTCGCTGCAGCCACTGTGCATACAAAGAGACTACCCTGTCCCTGATAAGAATTCTTTCGTGGCCTTCTTGTATCGCAATTTCCATTTCTCGCACTTGTCGCGGAAAGTGAAATCTTCGGTCCTCCATAAGGGTGTAGTTTTCATCGTACTTGCGAATGTAAGACCAAACTCGTTCCACCGGCTCCGGTGGAAATTCACTATATCGAAACCATGCCGGTAAAAAATTCTTCCAGAGTTTGCCCGGCTGCATAATTATAGTCATATTAGTTATCACTCCAAAATCTACCATAATGAAATCTCAAATAAAACAAAGAACCAACCAGTGTAAAGTCGTCTTTGCTCAAGCAATTCATGTCGAAATCATCCACAAGGCTGCGTCTCCACAATTTCGGTTCATTTCCAGGAATATCCGGATGCAACAGCGGGTCTCCCCGCATGAACTCCAAACGTCTAGCCACGAAATTCAGCTGCCACACAGCCGGCATAAACCAACCCATTTTACAGGATTCTCAGCAGTATCTGTAATATGACACAAAATGAAGTCGAGCGAACTAATTTCCCATTTAGTAGTGTACACCTTCCTCACTTACGTTCTCAGCAATCCAAGATAGAATATAATAAATAACAGAAGTTTATGTAGAATGGCACGAGGAAAGTCCACCTCAGAAAGAGTTTCAAAGGTCGCAATTTGCAGTTACAACTGGGAAAAACTACTGTTTCAATGTCACTTCCTACGTGAAATAAATGAAAATCTTAAAGGCTTCGTTTTGTATAACAGAGTAAAGTTACAAATATGCTTGTAATGTTTGAAAAATAAATTAATACGGTTATTCTTTGGTCCACACTTCAAGAAAATTTCAAATTTTGAAAATATTTGCGAAAAGACACTCGTCGTTTTTCGTGAAAAGCTGAATTAGTAGGGAGGAGTTGGAGCGAACTAGTGAAAATCGAGAGGAGAGAATTTCCATGAAAAAGTTCGCAAGCGCGAGTTGTGTTTGTAAACAAAGAGGAGCGAATGAGTCATCCAGTCTGTCGAGGCAAGTTTAACTACTCCGTCAAAATTCAGCCACTGCTGACTGAATTTTTATTAATCTAATTAAAATTTCAATTAATTAATTGTTGCTGGTGACTTTTCCTAGTGTATTTCAGGTGAGTACGTATTCGTGTTTTGTTGGTTGAAATCCTTCCTAGGGATTTTTACCCAGGGCGAAGCTCTACTTTCATTTTCTTGTGGGTTAAAAAGTGACTTATATTTAATTTGTTAGGAATAGTTTGTTTTTAATGTTTTAAACTTGAGATGGAACATTTACTAGATTCATTAGGTAAGACCTCGCACCGTCCATGTGATACAGAAGGTGTGATAGTGTTGTTTGCAATACAAATTAGTAATTGTCGTCATTCTGTCGAGTAAATGGCCGTCACCACCACCACTACTCTGTAAATGAGTCATCTGATGATGATGATTAATCCTGTGTGGACTGTTAAGGCTTTGCTCGTCATCACACTTGGGTGACGGATTGCAGAGATTATCGTAGGTAGAAGTGTAGTTGTAGTTTTGGAGAAGAGTTATTTTAGTATTATAAGTTTTTAGGATAAGTCGATTGAGATTCCGTTGTTATACAGATTATTGGCATTGCAATAATATCCATTGAAGTGTTCTTAAATTTTCTTCTTCTGATTTTAATTTTTCGGACTAGTCAAGCTTTGAAGTACAGCGTGAAACCAAAATGGAGTGGCTTTTTGGACGTCGAATGTCACCGGAGGAGATGCTCCGGAAAAATAAACGGGCACTTGACAAAGCAATTCGAGATTTGGATAGAGAACGATCTCGTATGGAGCAGCAAGAAAAGAAAATCATTGCAGATATTAAGAAAATGGCGAAGGAAAATCAGATGGTAAGTAGAATGTGAAAAGTTAGTTGTGTACAATTACTGAGGTGTGCGGTGTACTTAATTTTTGCGGGTGGCGGATACATTTTAGGACGCAGTGAAGATTATGGCTAAAGATTTGGTACGAACGAGACATCATGTGAAGAAGTTTATGTTGATGCGAGCAAATATTCAAGCTGTCTCAATGAAAATCCAAACTCTCCGATCCCAAAATGCAATGGCAGAGGCTATGAAGGGTGTTACTAAAGCTATGCAGAATATGAACCGACAGCTTAAGCTCCCTCAAATTCAGAAGATTCTGCAGGAGTTTGAAAAACAGTCAGAAATAATGGATATGAAGGAAGAGATGATGAACGATGCTATGGATGATGCCTTAGGAGAAGATGAGGATGAAGATGAGAGGTTGGATTCCCCTACTAAAGTTTCACTTCGTTAAATAGCTGTATATGATTAATTAAGTTTACTCAAAGCTTTATTTCTTTCGTACTTTCAGTGATGCCGTTGTTTCCCAAATATTGGATGAATTGGGACTCCAACTGAAGGACCAACTTTCTAGCCTGCCTGCTGCCTCTGGTGGTCTCACGAATCCGGGCCAAAGAGAACCTGTCGCTGCAGCTGTAAGTGACTCCGATGCAGACTTGCAAGCGCGATTAGATAACTTGAGGAGAGAATGATTCAAAGTACTCGTTATAGCTTCTATGTTTAATTATATGTTTCTCCTCTTTGTATTAGCTTCCCAGATGTGCTTTCTAATAATTCAAAATTGACTTTTTAAATGGCGTTATCATCATCACAGTTTTTCAAAATTTTGTACGGAGTTATGTAAACTTTAAGCTGAAAACGAAGTACACATTAAATGATTTCGTACTACTTTTGTCCTTAATACATAAGTAACAAATGGGAAGTAGTGTATTGTACCTTATTTAATTAATATACTGATTTAGAAGTTTTTATGTATTTGGTAAAACAATAAAACGAAAATAATACGCAATGAATGTGCAATTAAAAGTATATCTAATTGTATATAGTTAGCCATAGCCTAGACTAACGGAACATCATCTCGTTGTGAAAGTCATACTATATTTTGTTCATGGATTTTAAAAAGATAAAAAGGTTTTGAAGAAGAAAATGCCGACGGTATGAAGAATTGAAAGGGAATCTGCTGTCCAGAATTAGTAAAATGTACCTGCTCAGGTAGAAGGACATCGAATCCCCGTATTCTCAGCAGGTAGTCTTTTGCAGTGGCTTCGGCTTTGTCAAAATGTTGTTACCTGAAATTCTTGAGTACAATTATTTTTGTTGACTTCAATTCTTTTTACATATTTTATTCTCACGAAACCTCCAGTTATAAATGAAGAAAGAATGGATTCAGGACACTCACATACATGGTCATAAACACGGAATTCCACACTAGAAGTCTTAAAAACCACAGCTTATTTTTATGCTTCTATAAATGATCCTTACTGAACACTGTGTGACAAAAGAGTACCCGTCAATTTAACCTCACTTTACCTTACACCATGAGTGTGAAAGTATTTTAGTTAAAAGCGAAATTGATGGTTTTGTATATGATCCCGTTTCCCGTTCTTTTTATTATTTGTCATGAAAGCCAAAGTAATAAATAAGGCCACCACAGACCTAACTCTTTCAGTTTCACTCAAGATCCCGGACATTTAGATTAACTGTTCAGTTACTATTTTTCAAATATCTTTCATATACATCATGCAATCTTCAAAAAATTTGTTCGCAGCTTTGTGTTGGGTAAGCTAAATTGAATTCGTCTGTGGAAATGAGAACGTTCAGTATTTCTGTAAATTTTTGCGCAGATTTCAGCTCACGTAATCCATGAAGCAAAATCTCATGGCAGGTTAATGAATCCTCCAGCAAGAAATTCGATGTGGAGATTCGGATATCCGAATCCAGTGAACTACAACGATAACGAATTATTCTGCGGCGGTTTAGGAGGTACGTTGTAATTAGTATCGTAATTGCATTATTGTGACATGATTTAAATGTTTGGCTACTTTATAGTTCAAACCAGCAATGGAGGAAAGTGTGGAATATGTGGAGACAATTATGCTCAGCCACCTCCAAGAATGCATGAAATCGGAGGAACTTACGGGAATTCAATTATCACCCGAACCTACTACGCTGGACAGGTAATGTTGAAGCTCTCTGCATTCTCTGCATTACATTTGATCTTGTTACTTCCTCTCCAAATTCGGTTGTATTGTACATGAAGTTTCGCTAATTTTCAACGAGCAGGACATCAACGTAGAAGTAGAGTTGACTTCCAACCACAGAGGCGACTTTCAATTCAAGCTCTGTCCTGCTACTGACGGGTCAGTTGAAGTCACCCAAGAATGCTTAAACCTGTAAGTATTGTCTGTAATACACTCCCAAATGGTATATAATTGTATCTGATGATGTTTCAGTTACCATGCAAAGGTGCTTTCTGAGGATGGGTCAACTACAGACAAGTATGTGATAGTCGATAAAGAGAAACGAGGTACATTCTACATTAAACTGCGTTTGCCTCAAGGACTCGATTGCGATAGATGCGTTTTGCAGTGGACTTACAGAACAGGTTAGTTTCAGTATAATTCGATTGCGGTTGTGGAGCAGCAGCTTAATCCCATTTTTATATTGAAACTGCCAGGGAACACGTGGGGACCTTGTGAAGATGGAACCTCCCAGATGGGATGTGGGCCTCAGGAAACGTTCGTGAATTGTGCTGATGTTCGAATCCTTTCACAAAACTCAATTAAAGATTGGATGAATCCAAAGTTCACTTCTTCCAGTCGCAGCAACCCCCACATGATGTACTACAAGGATTTCTCCAGGGACGGAGCTCCGTTGACTCCGCTTGTCATTCGGTAAGAACCAAATGAGAATATTTCTATTGATATGCGTACAGTAACTGTAAGTAATTTATTGGAAATTCAGGAATCAAGTTTGCGTTGCTACCAAGTGGTTTTCTGAGACTCCGGGAATGGATGACTGGTGGTATGATTAGCTGAATTTAGTACGAATACCATTTAATCCAAGAGAACTAAAGTACATATGAATTTCTCTATAGTCAAGCAAGTTGCATGAGGTATCCTCCATACTGTCCACCGAAAATGTGCAGATGTGTGGAAGACTGTGAAGCAGTTGGGGACTTCAAATTGCAAATGGGATCAGATCAATGGTGCCTAGACGAATGCTCAGTGTACCCACCTAGAAACTGCTCAGCAGATAGGTGTGCTTGTGTGTAACTACATTTTCAAAAATCGGAAAGACAGCCTGAGTGTAATGGTGCTTAGCCAGCCTGTCCAGCGTATCAATGTGTACGAAAGAAATCACATTTACTAATTTTGAGAATCAAACGTTGCTATTACTGTAATAAATATGTAAAATTAAATAACACATTATTAATATAAGTTGCAATTTTTATTAACTTCACTTTCTTTCATGAATGCATGGACACTTAGACACACATAACGATGATCGAGACTTAGAAGTTAGACTGTACCTCGATCTAAACCAGATTGTTCCAGCAACAATAAGCTCTTAGCGAAATGTGAAGTTTTGCTAATAGACTCCAAATTTGACTACACAAGTATTAAAATAAAACTCTAAAAAAATATTTTAAAAAATCGACTAAGCTACACCAAAAATGCAGCACACTATATTGCTTCTGAGCATCACTGTCTGATGAATTATGCATATTCCAAGTGAAAACTGCTGACCAATCTCAATTAAAGACCCAGTTTTTGAGACTGAAGAGAAAAGAACGCCCGGAACGGATAAAGATGAACAGACGATTTGAATTTTGAACTTTTGAATGAGTACGAATCCCTATAACCACAAATAGTTTATCAGAATATGAACTCGTAAGGCCAATTAAATACAATTCATTCAAAGAAAATGTGCTTATACCTTTCAAGAGCTGAAAGTTAATTCATCATTCTTCTTCAATGGGAGAAACAGTTTCACTTTTCCTTTTAAAAATCCTCCTGCAACTTGGACATCGCCCCCATTCCACAGATATCATTGGCAAACCTTTAATACTAAAAGAACACCAACAGGTCATAAGTTTTATACGCATTCCTCTTTTATTTTCTTGAAAATGATGGTCTTACTTATTGAGTCCTCCGGATGACCAGCCGCAATTACGCGGAGTACATTTAGAATTGGAAGGGCTCGTTCCATCCAGCTCTGTCCACGGGCTCGACTTCTTTTCCAGTTGGTTGCAGCAGTTAGAACAATTCTCAGCAATGTCGTCCAATCTCGTGGTCAGCTTCATGTCGAAGAATTGAAATGTTTGAAAGGTAATAATAGTAAGCTTCGAGGAACGACTTGGCGTCTTCAGTTCCTTGTGTTTCTGATTTGTAAAGACTGACAAAATACGATCTTGCACTTGACGAACGGAGGGGAATCTTCTAATGTACTGAAGTTAAAATTTTATTGAAATTCATTAACGAATATATATCATAAGGGGAGGGTATGGGAACTAGTATTAGAACGAAATTATCTTACAAGGGATGAATGCCTCGAGTCGAGGTTAAGATTGTGAGGCAGACAGTGTATCGAATTTCTTCCATGGCTTTATCGCCCGTCTAAGAATTGATATACTTTCTGCATTCAAATCAACACAATGCGACATCGACCATCGACTGTCATTTGCTTAAGAGGTAATAAACTTGTAGGTACCATCAATTAGCATTTGTCAAGTCTATTTTCTTACATTAAGTTACAGTCACAAAACAGTCTTCCTCCCTCCATCCAAATATCCCAGGCTTCACAACAAATTATACAAATTGAACTATCAAACACAGGAATTTTAAATCTGTCTTTGATGTAGGACTTCATGTACTCCATATCATATACAACATCCATCCATCCATTGTATATAGAGCTGAGCTTTAGTCAGAAATGCAAACTCGACGAGTACAAATACAAATGAGATAAGAAATATATTTCATGCTAGAGTACCGAGTAGGAAAGTAGGATAGAAATAAGGATCGGATTTCAAGACTATGTTTCTATGTTGTATGATTATGTCTATGATTAATGTCTCTTGGTTCCAGTCAAACTTATTTCAGATCAGGTGCATTACTCTTCATGAGTGGAAGATATTATTAGCCTCTTAATTTATCGGACAATCACTTCCATCTATTTGATAAATACCAACGAAATCAGCTTTTGTTTTGTTAACTAGCAGCTGAAGAAAGTCATAAGTTAAAACAATTCCGTAGGTCAAAGATTACTGTGATCATCATGGATTGCTTTTGTACGATCTGTTTCGACCCTTGCTTGGGAACAACCAATGGCGCTGGTGCTCTTGATACTTGTGGTCACATGTTCCATACAGTGTGCATTGTGAACTGGGAAGCCAAGTAAGGAAAATTTTTAAAAAACTGATAAAAAGATGTTTTAGGTATTGGGTGAACAATGAATTGGAAATATTGTTTTCAGGTCCAGGAAGAAAGAATGCGCTATTTGTTCACGCATATATCGCCGGGTCATCCCTCTATTTCCATCCAGCAGTACGGACGTCGTCCATGTGAAGAAAGCTGCCAACAATTCGGAGACCATGTTGCTCAAAAAGAGAGTTGCGGAGCTCGAGTAAAGTTTTATTTCCGAAATTCCGAATAAATGCAAAAAATTATAACAATGAATTCGCCTGATGTTGCAATGAATGAATTCTGTATTTTTATATATCATACGAGTATTTTGTAAGCAAGCGTTTTGATTGAAACTTTCAGGCGTCAATTGGGAGCAGCAACATTGGCGGTTTCCCCGACTCCTTCATCACAATCTGAATTGTGAGTTTTCATCGCGTTTCTTGTCCTCATTACATGTTTAATACAGTCGTAATGAAAATGAAAATTATTAAAACATACATACATTATTGTTTCTAGCAACTCGCAGAGAATTAAGATTTTCGACGAATTGAGGAATCAGCAGACGGAGGACGTGATCATGCAACTTGAAGCTACCAACAACGCTTTGAAGTTTAAGATGAGCATGTACGAAGAAATGTTCGGGTGAGTTTTGAAAACAGAGAATTCAAACTTATAGGATAATTTCCACAAACTGAGTTGAAAATGGGATATCTGTTTATGTAGAAAAGAGTGTTCCGAGCACTTCGATAGAGTGATTAGTGGCCAAGCAGAAGAAGACGAACAAAGGCAAACTGTGCGAAAGGCTTCGATGATTTGGATTTGAGATTGATGACGAGTCAGTGTTCCGACTTCCGCCATATCTACCCTTACCATACACACAACACATAGATAGATATACATAAGCTCTTGTGATCTCTGAAAAGTAGAACGAGTGGAGATTTTTTTGGGTCGGAAGTTCCAGGCCGACCCAGCCTTCTATACCCGTTTTGCATCTTCACTCCCAACAAATCTCTCATGCTCATCTTTGCTTTGCAGTCTCCTCCATCTACTCAATCTACTCCATCATTCCATATTACGGACAAACAAAAACAACTCTTATTCATACCCTCAAGGCAACCCTACAGTCTCTCTCTTAGCTTTCAAGACCCTTAAACCTACACGAAAAATCAAAAACGTGTACTTCATTTAACTGTAACATTCAAAATTTCAAACCACACTTGATACAGACGTCATCTCTTACTTCTGATTAAGAATGACACAAGTTAAGAATGAATGGGAGGCATATTTTATAGTGTCCTATCTTTAAGTTATAGCTTAACTTAATACCTAACACTTTAATTCGTGTAACAGACCTAATCAAATTGTGAACTTAATCTTAAACAAAATTCCTTGGCTGTCTTTCAAGTTCAAACAGCGATGTGTCCTACGAAAAATTCTTAAGACTTCTGTGAATCATTCCAAACTAAAAAAAATTGCTTTTGTGTACAAACTAACTATCTTCTTGTGATGGACTTTTGTTGAAATAAGGAAGGCAAAATAAAACAAGAAGAAAAGGAATTTGCATCAGTAGGTGAGCACACAAGCATTTCTTCCTTTAAATATGTCCATAATTCGTTTGGAATATTAGATACACACTAAATACGAGCTAAATAGTGTTGAAGATGTCGACTGTGTTTTTTTTCCTTTTCGTGTAAAATGTCTTCCTCTAGGATATTATAATATTAAATTAACTATGTTGACCAGCTTGCTGCCACATACATACGGGGATATGACAATGAATATTCTATAGTCTGAGTGTGTATATATCTAATGACGGAACGTGAGAAACCATTGATGCTACAAGGGAATCCTTCGTTATATTGTGTTTGCGAATTGCATCGAATCTCTATCAGTGGTAAAGTAGAAGTCCTTTAAGTGTAGAGCTGACAGGACAAAAGGAAATCAACCCCTTCAGTCTATCTCGACATATATGACTTTGCACATTTGAGAGATAACGCTATTATGCATCTATATAGAGAATATTATGTAGGAAACTAGTGAGTATTAATGAGCCTAGTTAAAGTGGAGAGACTGCCTGACTCAATGAGAGAGGAGCATCAGCAGCATGTGCAAAATTTTAACTTGAGGAGTTACGTATTCACACATATTGTGGTTCTGCTAGGCATTCTGTCTCACATTAATAAGATTGAGGAACAAGTGCATGAAATCAGTTAAAAACTAGTGTAAGAGTTGGTTAGTAAAGCTAGACACTGCATCAGTGTATTGTGATCGTGAGAGATGAGGAACACAGTGGAAACCCCCTATCCTGAGAGTTCTACTGAAATCCCTTCAAGCAGAAAGCCACTTTTACAGACAACTCACATGGAATTCGTGTGGTGTTATCATTGTTATCGTGATGATCACTGTCAGTAGTCAAAACTTGAGAGAATTCCTTTGCACTGTTCGCCTCACGTAAGACTTTATCAGTAGCAAGTGGTAGTGGTACATAGTAATAAGTCAAAGTAGTGCTGTGCAGTGGTTAAGATTTGAAAGTTGAACTCTGAGAGAGTGAGAGAAAATTTTCAAATAGTTACATACTAATTACGAGTCTCATGTTATTTCGTATTTGTTTTAAACACAGGTCAGTGTTACCTTGGCTCATGTTTACGTGTACTCATTGAGACTATCGAGTGTGTGTACAAACCGACTTCTAATGAACTTTTGAGAATCTTACGATCTGCTCAGTTTTGCACAGGAAGTGAGTGAGATTCGCAAACAAATCTTAAGAAAAATAAACTTTTCGGGTAAATGTAGGTGAACTCGGGAAAGATTTGTTGTTATAGGGTTTCCTAGTGTTTGTTATTTCATAGCTTGAAATTTAACTTCATGTGGAAGGAGTTCGAGTAAGCAATAATACACATAAACGCGACTTTGTTGTGGGATGTGAGTTGAAGGCAACATAATGAATGGTATTTTCCTTGACTGATAAGCAGTAGTAAGCAAACAAGAGAATTGTATTCCTGTGATATAATTATTTAGTTCGTAAATTACCCTTCTCCGTGTGGAACGTGATACTTTGTACTTAAATGCGTTGGAAACTGCTACTTTGCAATATCATTTGTATGTGAAACTCATCCACAACTCCTGCATGCAGTTTCATGTTCTCTACAGACCTTTCTGTGCATTATTACGAATATTTTTGCCATAAACTTTCGTGTTTTAGTTCCCTGTGTAATAAATTGGGTTCACAGAATATCGTCGCATGAACAGATAAACCTTCTTTCTCTTGAAAGATCGAACAACCAGTTGCCATTCGTTAAATTCACGCACGGATACACAAAAATATTCCAGTGTTTCTTAGAATTTTGTGTTGCTACGTTTAAAGGACAAAGGAGATCTTCCGGAAGAGATATCAAAGGGAAACTTGGTGTTTGGAGGTAGTGTGGTTGATGGGATTCAGAAATACATGATGAAATTGGGGATGCATACGACGCATTAAATATCAGGTAAATGCCCATCATTAATCTGAAATTCAACTTTCTCATTTCATTCTTTGACGACAACTTGTATTCGCGTATTATAATAGAATCCAATTATCTTCGGATGATTTATAGACATTTGCCTCTTTAAGTGAGTAAGTTGTTCATTGAGGCTTACTTGCCAGCAACACAATTATCCAAACGTATATTGCCTTGTTCTTTCCAAATAGCGTTTTTTCTCCTCAATCGCACACGAGATATTATGTCATAAACTCTCTTCCGGTTGCTTTCAATTAGTGTTTTATTTACTAATTGAATTACTTCCAACTTTCATAATTAGTCGAAGTACAGATAAATGGATGCGGGGTAAATTGTTAGTTAGTGTGCATTACTGGTTGATTTAAAAATTCATTTGGGTTATAGGGTTGGGTTGTCCCACAGAAGAACTGTGTTGGATTAAAAGCACAATTAATATTTGCGTATGAAAGTCATTGACAGTGGGACACCAGCTGTAATAATAAATATTATGGTCTGGTACATTCAGGTCTGAAGCGTCCTACATAGTATGAATGCTGGTGGTTACACAGTATACACAGTCAATCTTATTACAACCATTCTATCTGTTCACACTTTACCCTCATTAAGTTTCTTCCTTCTTGTGTCAATTCATACAAACCACATTGTTTCAAGAGTAGAATAACCAACAGAACACTGTCATATGCATTTTTCAATGCTCCACATTTTACGAGTTAAATTCGCAGTCCTGACTTCTGATTGCATTTATAATTAAATTTGGACCAATAAATACCAAAGTAGCGCAGCGCACGTTAAACGTTGCACTTTGAATGCTTCAATATAATACTATGGATCTGTTCTGGTCGGTCGTATACTCGTAAATGTGACAATCTGACAGTTTGTTTAAAATAATTCTGGTTAATTATGAGTTTCAAGAAGTGCGCTGATTCATTTGACTTTATTTTATTATTATTTGACACCATACACACACCTTAGCTACAAATTCACTTTCCTCATTAAATTTCCTATTGAGACTAAAAATTTGGAAATGGTAAATTATAAGAAAGAATTAACGCGCGTTTATTAATTCGACTAAAACCGTCCATACACAAAATAAACAGTGAATAAAATTTTACTTGAGAATTAATGCACAACGATGATCTCGATTCTAATCGATTTGAACATGCTTTATAGCTTCCACGCAAAAGCCACTTTTGAGATTTAAATTCATTCGCAACTATTGCAAATAAAAATGATACACTTTCATTCTTTCTATTTTTAAATGTGATTTTATAGTCTGCGTCTCTTCTTAATAACAATCAACGCGATACAAATTTCGTAACACGCCTAAAATAATTAAATTTTGTGGTGTTATACAAATATGTATACATAAATCAGAGAGTTGTTAATTGAACGCTTTAGATGTTATTTCATATAAGTAAATTTAGTTTTGTGCAGTTGACTGACTCTAAATTCTTTTTTGTTGCAGGACTACAGTATGCTTTTAAGATTATAAATACAAATACACAAGTAGAAAACGCAGTCCTTAGCAAGTGTTACTGCATTGTTGGCTTCTTTACTACTAGATCATGTATCAAGTGTGGTATATATACCATTTGGCAAAGTTTGAGTATCTTATGAGTCTTGTGTTTGGTACTCACAATTCAGCTGACAATTGCCACTAAAGTAATTTATTCAGATACAAAGATTTTTTGTTGCTCATAGATTGATAGCCTGGGATTTGCAAAAACTTCGCACATTATATAGTTTGTATCGAACGCAGTACTTTCCAATGTTGTTGGTCTAAGAGTAGCAAAGATTTGTTTCTAGTGATTCAAGCGATAGCTATAGGCTAGGTAGGTACCATGCTAGCAATAAGGTTTCCTTTAAAAGAGAAATAAAAAGATCTCCGTGAACAAAGCTTTGTATAGGTCTCTCTCTGAGTTTGAAATTACCAATTGAGAAGACTAGCTGCTTACGTATAAATTCTGCTCAACTTCTTAAAGGGTTCTTCTAGTATTTTTAGTAGTCACATCGATCAAAGGAACAGTACGAACAGCTGATGTTTATCATTCTGAAACGCAGGTATTCATTAGTACGTTATATGTACATGTATGGTGTCCATAAAATTGCACAAAGAAATACTATGGTTTTCTCCCGAAGCGCTTCTAGAGCTCTAGACACGTTGCTGAAAAGAGCTACTCCAAGATAGTCAGATAAATGTAGGCTTGTAAAGGAAACTCACGGTCCAGAAGCTTTTAAAAGGAAAGTTGGTTAATATTAGGTAGTAGATAATTGTCTACAAATTCCTTTAGCTCCATTCAAAGGACAAAGTGAAACAGAGTGAACAAACCACGCATTAGAATTGAATGCAGTGACTTCTGCAATGCAAAAACCTTTGATTTGATTATTTGCACAAACTTGTTTCGAATGAAAACGAGCTTAATTGTATGTGAGTGTTGAAAAAGTAGAAGATCAATCGTCTAGAAAAAAGGAAACCGAATAAATGGAGTTCCCTTGAGAACTTTCTCATCATGCAGTTTTGAGTAATTTGTTCTGCAAGGAATCGAGCTGGCTTTTTCCTCTCGCATCATTATTACCAATACACAAAACACAATTGTACGATTTAAAGAAGTAAAGCATGTTTGACGAAATTTGGTTCATTAACTTTTGTGTATCAGTTCACACCTTTGCAGACAATCTGTCCCATCTTATTCGTACCAATGAAAGTCGCCAGAACAACCTGTCTGAAACAATCGGCTGTGTTACAATCAATATGCAGTGGCAATATGTTGCTTAGATGAAGATTAAAGAGACTGTGTATGCTAATCAGATTCGAAATTTCATTCCACATTTGTGTTCTTGAATCTTGAACAGTGTGACGTGGTCATAGATGTATATAAAGGACGTGGTGCTGGTGGTTTGGTTATTACCATCACATCCTACGAATGTTGAGCTACCACTACCACTCGACTCGTTTGACTCGACCATGTTTAATGTTTTATTTATTGCTACAGAATGGAAGATGTAGCGATGGAATAACTTATATTATTCACTTGATAATATGTATTCATCAATCGATGCAACACAACATTTTTATTGTTTATTTAAGACAACCACAGTAAATTAGAATTCATTGTACAGATCTTCATCTTGCGCGTCAATGTTCTGCACACAGGAAACTTAGGGTTGGCGATGTAGGTTTGTAGATTTTCACTGACCATTTCCATTTGTGCAACCTGACTTTAAACAATTGCGTGGAGTTCCAGCTGGGAAAACCTGTTCTGTCAAAATGTGCATTTATGTTTTTCGTAGCATCACCAGGAGTGATATTGAGAGAGGTTATCTCTCATCATTCAGATGACCTTTTCAATATCCTTACATTAGTAAGTTCAGTATGGAATGGAACTAATCGCAGTCAACTTAAAAAAATTCCCAGTAGATTCACGTTTCTCACGATGATTCGCTCAGCGAATAGTATGAACGATATGTTCCACTCTGCTGGATGTTTTGCCTAAACACTCTAATAATTTCAAAAGAAGCTCAGTAGAATTTCCTGACTGGATCCGGTTTAATTACAATTCTACAGAGTGGAAATGCTGAAGCACTGTAAATGTTTCTAGTGGGGAATGCATTTCATGGTACAAAAACCAGCAAAGTAGATAATGGACTAAAAAGCACGTTGCGTAAATACATAATTGCACACAAGACTAATGGATAAGTACTAGGCTAACCGTGAGTTCATGCACCGAAGTAATCCAATAAGTTATTCAGGCTTACAAATAAAGTTCAGTTTTAAATGACAACCTTGAGAGTGAAGGTTAGCTTAGTTCAAATTTCACACTGCAATTACTCAGTCAGCCCTGAAAGGCAATTTTTCTAACCTCACAGAATATATTCCATCATTCCATGTTATGATACTGGTTCTGTGTAAAGCCATTTTCGCAAAAATCAAAATACTGATGACTCTGGCTGCTAACTTAACTCGTGTGGGACATTATGACCTGCTGTTGGAATTAATAAACGCTCCCACCTGTCTACAATAATAAATATTTACGATGTGAATGGTTTGACGAGAAGCAGTCTAATCAAAGCCCCTACGAAGTCGCAGTATGAAATTTTCCCTGTTGTACTGAGCCAAAAGTTCATAAATAATGATGTGGCTTAGAGACGCGACTGACATTAAAAATGCATAGTGTAGTGTCTATTCGTGATAATAACTGCTGTCCCACAAGCGTATTAACATTAGCAGAGTTACTCTCCAGTTTCAGAATATTTATGATTGCCCAATGTA
Organism: Isotomurus palustris; assembly: GCA_034696625.1. NCBI lineage: Eukaryota > Metazoa > Arthropoda > Collembola > Entomobryomorpha > Isotomidae > Isotomurus > Isotomurus palustris. Next base: position 24,465 of record JAQGAD010000323.1, on the reverse strand, counting down.
CACTGGTCCGAAAAGCAAGGCTTCATCAGTTCTATGCATAACCAACTAGTAGTGCCAAAGCCTTTAATTTTGTTTCTTCGGTTATTATAGTAATTAACCTAGACCAGCTTAATTGTCCGGCATAATCATTGTCTTTGAACTCCAGCAAGCATTGCTTCCGGATATACTATAAACTCATATCAATATGTCATCTCATTTGACTGCGGCCTAAGATATTCTTTTGGATTTTCTGGCTTATGATATTACTGCATATGAATGGATCAAATCGCAAGACCTATTCCTTTTCATTACTAATTCTGACGCATGGAACATATTTATCCCATAAAATATTTCGTTCCATAATTACCGTGTAATCATAGTACACTATCCACATTTGGATCCATCTTAATTAACGCAAATTTTCGAAAAGGCATTTGAGCGTAATTAGTAAAAATGCGAACTCAACAGAGACTTTATGTACATTATACATATCAATAACAAACAAGCTTAGAAAACTTCAGTAGTAGGGCTAAACAGTGGAAATTTTTGTAAATGATTCTACTTCTAGACTCCAGGTACATATCACTTCAGCAGCTTCACTCATAATTGTGAGGTTAACTACTAACACTACAATAAGTAAAACTTAAACACAGAGTACTGAAATGTTTCCTTTTGTAATTGTGTCCGTCCAATAGCTGAACTTTGCGGTGCATTACTATCAGTCACTAGCAGGCAAACTACTCAATCTCTTGTTTTAGTCCCGAAAATTAAAATGACATAATAAAAGTGGCAAATAACCACAAAACTACGTTATTCTGCAACACTTGTATTTTTGGTAAGATTCTTACTGGGGTATCTTACGATGATGTACTCCAGGCCACACGTAATATAGTAAGCACGTCATATTTGAAATGAATATGAATCATCCCTTAATAGCTCCTCTGCTTTCTGTCATTCATTACAATTACAAAGTGATATAACTCTATACGCACTCAAAGTGTGATACATTACTTTACTGGGGCCTCGTAGCTTCTGCATAAATTCCAAAGCTACACTGACTGCTCATACTTTTACTATGAATCTGGACATGTGTAAGTTAAGACAGTACCCAAAATCTTGCACCCAGCAAGACACAACTTATAAAAGTAAATCACGTACTTGGTAACTTAGGTTTACTGCCATTCATACTAATCCATATACGAAATGTTGTTATGTTCCAGATTAGACAGAAGGCTGGATTTGAACCGTGGAATCGTACAGAATCCCAAACACAGACTTCATAATCTGTGTTTGTGCTAGTCATTCCCTGCAGCCCATCATCTCGACAAACCCTAATCTTCAAAGACGAGGACAACTCGAGGATTGTCCCATAGTCTCGTCCACTTTAAGAGTTGAAGCAGAGCATTCAAAACAACACCCTAGAAGAAAGTAGTTCTCATTCCGTTAAATAAACCAGAAGAGATATTAATACTTCTCACTCAAGTTGCAAATAAACCTTGGCAACTATAAAAGATCCATTGTAATTTTGCCTTCATGACTAGCAAGTGGTTCATTCATTTATTGTGGTGGAAAATAACTACTTGTTTTGACAATTCTGACTCGCTGGAATTACAAGCCGTAGAATTGTGAACTTGTGAAGTGCATGAAAGTCTCTTACGAAGTTTTACACTTCTCTTCTTATCGCATCTGCCAGATCTCAACTTTGGACTTGAGTTATACGCAAGTTGGGGGTTATTTACTCTTCAAACAAGACCTCTGGGTGATACCCCGTTAATTAATCTTACTTGACAGACGGAGAAGAAAAGTTATTTTGATTGACTGACACTTGGCTTGAAATGGCCGAAGGAACGGAGAAAGGCGAATCTAATTCTGCGAAGAATGGGGAAACCTGCCACCAACAAATTGCACCACCAGAGAACAGTACTAAGGCAGCTGGAGAAGAAAGTACATGCAGCCTCAGCAGTACTGAAAGTCTGACTATGAACGACATTCCATTAGGAGATGAAGAATTGCTGTTGAACATGAATGGCAGTGCTGGAGATGTCAAAAGCTGTCTGTTCAGAGAAAGATCCAAAACGCCCCCTCCTATGAAATCTAATCAGATCGATATTGGCCGAGAATTCATTGCAAATTTTAACAGCATAAACAACAGTCTCAAGTTCAGTAGTCGCGATGGAGAGAAGTCGCGAGACTCTGGGGTACACTTAGACGAAATGAGTTGTACTCCTTGTGGAGATGAGGACAGGGCTGGTCCTACCACCGGAACCGGATGTGGGAGTGTCGATGGTCCTACACAGTCATGCAGTGCCACTTTATCAAATTCCCAACCTTCTGCAGATGTTGACCCAAGCAGAAGACACTCGAAGAGCAGTAGTCTCCCTCATGGAGTTAAACTCTGCCCAGAAACAGGAAACACCGAAAGTAATGACAAACAAAATGCAGCAGCATCTTTAAGCTCCCTATCCGATCGAGAGGATGACAAGTGGGTTTCACTAGAAGAAGAGTTACGCAAAGCTCAAACTGAGCTCAGAGCTAAGGATGCTGAAGTCGAAGTTTTGAAAGGAATACGTCAACAAGTAGAAGGAGAGTTGGAGGACTTGACAGCATCTCTTTTCGAGGTAAAATAAATTTATTTTGTACTAGTTTGCATGCATTTATTTCACCATTGCAAATCACTTCTCTTCATCTTTAATCTCAGAGCTTTTCAGTTTTTAATTGGATTACCCTAAATCTTCAGTGTGTTGAAATTAACAAAAAATGTCTAGTCCATATGGTTTTACTAAAAACGGAGGTTTGTGACGAATTTTAACGGGACTCAATTGTGTTCTAAAGCTGATGTCTTTTGTACACTAAACTTTAGCGAAACGTATGAAACACGCATCAGTGAATGTGCATTGAAGTGAATTAGATACATTTTTTACCACACAGTATGCCTATTAGACGAGAGAAAGATGTTGTTGACTTTGGTTTGAGTGTCAGTAAGTTAAAGTACTTGGTGCATGTTGCATGAGAATAACAATATTTGATGAATGAGTTCGTGCATGCATCATGGGAAAAATTCAGTTAACTCGAATCTGCCTTAAACTTAATATTGTTAGTCTTGTAGTCTGTCCTTAACTCACAGCGAAGAGAATCGTCAATGGTAATGAATTTGAATGAACTACAAACAAATGTAATAAAATGCAGTGTGCCGTTGAGTGGCTGACTCTCGTTGCAATTCAGTTTTTGTCTATAAAAATCCCAGTTCATTGGGAAAGGGGAACAGATTATGACATTTCGAAAGAAGAAAATATCTAGCTTCCTTTTAAAAGAATGAATTCAATGCGAAAGAAACTACGGGAAGTGTCTTGAATGAGATACAATGCATTTCTAAATTAAGCTTGAACCATGATAAATCATAAATTGCTCAGGATTGAGGAAAATAAAAACTGAAGTCCATTGTTTAGTTAGTAATCAAAGAGACGACTATTGAATTACAGAGCTTAAATGACACCTAACATGAGAAACAACTGAGTTAGCTTTCAAAATGTACAGTTGTTTATGCATTTTTCTCTCGAAGTGTGAGTAATGTATTTAAAACATCTTACACAGAAGCCTTTTAGAGGTCTTTCATTTTAGCTTAAAAAATTATTCTATTACTGTGCTTAATTAAATTTGGTTATGTTATTTTAGGGGAAGTTGTGTGTGAATGCAAGTAATGAACAGATGGGCAATTTAATTTGATGTTTCAGGAAGCTCACAAAATGGTGAAAGAAGCAAAAATGAAGGAAGTTGCTTCAGAGAAGAGTTTAAAAGAAGCCAAAATGCAATTAGAAGGTTTACAAGCGGAAGTAGCAGCTTTGAAGGCACTTTTGATAACTTCTACTCCATCGAGGCCCAATTTGGGAGGTGGCAATGGAATCTCAATATTCAAGAAGCAACACAAGCGAACGCCATCGCATAATCATTTGCAATACGGCCGAGCAGATGAGGAATCTAATACCAGCGAGTAAGTCTTGTCTTTGTATTAACATTTTTAAAGTTAATTTCATTTGCGTGTGACTTTTCACTTCTTTATTTTCAATTCCAGAAACAAAGAGTGACCAAATTTTAATTACAAAAGCATATTGACTTTGGACTTTTAAATTATTAGCTTACAATTAGTACAAACACTATACACAGCGAAGTGTGGTGGAGGTAAATGACTTTCACATTTCTAGTGACGTCAAGTCTCCAATAATCTAGTCGACAGGAGCTTAATAATAATAATATGTCTTTGATCGTGCATAGCTGACTCACACTTTTCATCTTTCTGGTTAATCCTTCTTAGTCGAGACGAATACGGACTAAGGAAGACTGATGACATTTAGAGGCATGGCGATAGGTTTGCAGTATAGGAATATATTGCAGATATTAACATTAAAACCATCTTTAGCTGATCATTACTTGTCATTGATGGTTGGAAGACCTGATTCTCCTTACGCTCATCTGCCTTACAGATTTTTGAGATTATGATCTTGACAGATAGGCAAGAGTCACAAGTAGATTCTAAAAGTTGCAAGTTTTAATGCATTATTTTGAACTCACTGGATTACTTCTAATATTTCAGTTTACTTCTAGCTGATTTTCATTTTGGCTCTGCAAAACTGCACCATGAGCACACGCTTAATTAAATGTGCATATATAGTATTTTAAGATGAAGAAGCAATTAACGTAACTATTCTACACTATAGCTAATTGTAGCTGACATTGGCAGAAATAATCATTAATATTTACATTTGATATTACACGGCAGTTACAGCTTCATTGCTCACGGAGCATTCAAGATTTCATAGTAAATTTGTAAGGCAATGAAAATTCTTTTCAACACGGTAAAGATATGTTGATTTAACAAGAAATGAGATGCGAAAGAATTCTTCTTTAACCTTAGCTCTCCGTTTCAATGACGCTAATTCAGTCTATTAAACATCATTGACACTTTGTACGCATTATACATATGAGTGAGCATCCTTTCACTTCAATGCAATAATCAAGACTCAGAAATTGTCTACTCAAGTGGCATTGGCATTATTTCCAAATAACAATGAGAATATGATTTCTCTCACGACTTTTAACGAACACACTCAATATTATAGACTAAAGTGACTTTTGATATCCTAGTCTTGATAGTTGGAGGTGGTCTTTGATGTAACATTTTTTACAATAGCACTTTTACTACTATGCATAAGCAAATTGAAGAGGAGGTAGAATCAATTTCCATGAAGATCTGAAGTTATAAATGTTTTATAATACTTTTGCAGAAAAAGCAGCAAGACCAATGAAGTTATGATAGACCGATCCCGTTGTGAAGTCGATCCGATTTTGCTAAGTCACTTCGCGGCGTGGCGTGTTGAACCAACTTTAGTTCGTGAAAAGGATCCATTTTTGCAAAAGATGTATGCAGAAGACATCGATCCCTGCCTCACCTTTGCCAATGAGTCTCTAGTCAGTCGGCTCAAGAAAGCTATTGAAGATAATTCGATTTGGGTGGAGCCCTTACCAGAGAAAGATCGCACAATGGTTCCCAAGTAAGACCACACCTAAATTATATTAGATGATCGTTTTTATAGTAGAATTCGGAATTTTTTACCAAAATGATTCGCTGCTACTACTAATGATGTCATGATTGGTCTTTGTAAAACGAAACCTAGATGATTCTTAAGTAGAATTAAGTGTAAAATATCTTATTTCTTTCAGGGAATGCGCTCTGCTCTGTTGCCCCAAAGTCTGTCATTATCGGATGAGATTTGCTTTTGAGTCTGAAGACTGGTTTGATATTTCTCAGATATGTAGAGATCGGGTAAGACTTCATTTTACGATGCAAAGTGAGAAGAAATACGCACCATATACTAAGGATTACTGTAATATTGAACAGGTTGCAGCGGTGTGCGAGTTCCTGAATTACTTGCGTTACATCAAAAACGGACTTGTGAAAGCGTCAGTTGAAGATGCGTACTGGGAGATGCTCAGACTTCGAAAGCAAATGACTTTAGCTAAACTGGGAATCGCAATATCTTGAAGATGATCTTAGTTAGAATGTAATATGTCTCTTTCAAATCCACCATACTACATTAAGCAATCAAAATAATACCCAGTATTATCCCGCAAACGATAGTACATAAACACACACTAGAAACAAACTTTCGCTGGTAAGCAGCTAAAAATTCACAGTACCAGGAACGTCAAATGACAAAAGTTGTCGCATTAATTATACAATACAATGTTTTGTTAGCATTCGCAAAATCCAAGCTGATTTGTACTAAACATTAGTCAAAATTTTACTGCGTGTATCGTTGTTAGAAAGTGGCAACAAGATATATAAGGAATTGTAATTACAAAGACTGCTTGATTAGCAAGTACAATAAAGAACTTCGAGCAGTTAATTGTATCAGGTGATTTTAGTAAACTTTGTGATTGAAGTCGAAGTAGATCTGAGCGAAGATGAACTCTCCCATAATAATTATTATTGTGGGACTGCGCTTATCGTAAGAAAAATTTCTCTAGCTGTGGGACAGCTATCTATCGGTAACTTCGACTCACTTAAGCCAAGGTGAAGGAAGAAGAAATATATTTATAAGCTAAATGAAATACAAAACAATAATATTGCTATTGTGCTTCGATTGCTTCAAGAATGTACAACTGGACTTCCATTAAAAGCCAAAATACTTGTAACGTAATCTTCCATTTGCTGAAAGTAGCTTACTTGAGATTTGAGATTCTAATGCTTTGTAAAGATTTACAAGCCAATAAGCTACACATTATAAACATATACAGCACACGACTCCAATTTTCAGTTATGCAGGCCAAACCTCACACACCTGCGTGTTCAATGCAGATCTGAAGCTAGCTTAGTCTTATCGGTTGATATTTGGTGATTGAATCTTAAAATCCTTTCTAGATTGATATTCTGTATTTTGTAATTTACGTCGCATTATAGTATTTATCGAGTAATTTGACTCATTCTATACTCCATACATAACGTCTGCGAATGGTGCTTCGAATTCCGAAGGACAATCTAACTGCTACGTTAAAGTCAGCACTCACGATCTGAAAAAGATCTGACTGAGTTAAAATCTATGAATCTCTTAGAACAATTGTATTTTAAGGTCTAGGTAACAGAAAAAGCTGTCACTTGATTGTTCGCTCTCTTTAACTTGGCAAACCAACTCGTTTCAATTACAGTTAAATAACATATAGAGTGGTTGTTGATTTTGAACAGCAGTTTTACTTTCCATTAAAATCGTTTTTTAAACTGTCTTGATTTCCTTCATTACATCATTACCAACAAACTACACTGCTAGAGTTCCTAGATTTCGTTAAAGTACACCAATTTTGTATATATAACTATAAAAATAATGAAAAATCACGGTTCGCATCTTTACAGTTATTCGATCGTAACTCAAACTCCAGTCATGCAAAATACTACTACGCGTATACTTCAAGTTTTAACAATATGTTTTAATTGTGAGACGAATGTTTGTGGGTTTGGACTATATTTGTTAGCTCAAGAGTAAAATAAATAATCATAATAATGTAATAATATACACCTAGTCGTGGATATTTCATTCGTGTCAACTGAGATTTTAGCAAAACTTAGTGAATTCTAAAATATTTGTAAAATTTAACATTATGCAAATAGAAGTAAAAGGTTCGTAATAAAATTTGAATGTTAAAAAATTATGTGATAATCTGATGATATCTGATGATTCCGGTTTGCGTCATTCGAAGTTTTGTGAAAAGGTCAGCTGCAAAGACTGAACTATATGATCTTGGCGTGATAGGAGAGTCTGAGCATACTCTGCACTAGAATTTATACAAATTTATTATGTGTAATTCTTTGCTGCCCATTCTAAAATATTTTATTACTGTTAAGAGTATCTCATCGAATTTTTTAAAAAGGAACTCTATTCAACGAGCACATTCAATTTACCAAATCTGTACAGCAGCAGCAGCACAGCATCACGACACAGCATCAGGTTTATGACTGGTCTATGAAAGCTGTGGCCACCGATCAGTGGCTGTGACTATAAAGGAAGGATGGGAAACAGAAACCCTTTACGTGCGGACAAACTGCTAATACAGTGTGGCATAGCCTCAGAGAACGGTTTCCTCATTATGAAAGTGTATGTAACTATGCAACCACTCTTTCCAACTCTATAGATCAGTTGCCTCAATCTGCTTCATGAATGAATGTATATCGGCCAATCGGCCAGTAAGACTTCCAATCCCGATCCGCATGAAAATACTTTCTTTTTGCATAGAAATGGGACTGACCCAGTCAAGAAACAACATATTTCCATGTCTTAAGTCAAATTCTTTAACTGAATACATAATAGTTTCAACAAAACGAACACAGTTGTACTTGTAAAGCAAGATTCATTTATTTCAATTCTAATCAAAAATTTCCATCTCCTCAGCCACTGATTCACTGGAGAGCGCAATTAAGCACCAGACCGAAATCCAAACCCAGGCTAACAGTTTCGGGTGACGGCGGAGCCGACTGATTGTGGTCCCTTAACCTGGTCGGCTGACATTGGAAATGAGGGTATAGTTGAGAAGTGTGGTGCTGGACGCTGAACTGGAGTATGCCATTGCCACGCTTCCTCACTTGTCAGTCTGAAAGACGTGGCGCTCACCAACGCACCTCAAAATTTTAGTTTGTGAAGGTACAAAAGTGAGCAATCCAGTGAATCCAGTCTGTCTTCATCAGAGATCTCAGCTTATCTTCTTCCTTTTTCTTCTTTTCATCATTACCTAAGCTAGTAATAGATATTAATGTCATAGTCAGCAGAGTGTAGTATATCCAGTGCGTGTAAATGGTACAGTAATTACTGCTTCTTGACAGTTTCTTGAACCACATTTTTTCCAAATCCAAGTACCAATCTTATGTATTTAAAATATTCTGAATCTGATAACTATGAATGTGTCATGCAACCCTGGGAGTCGGTAAAAATGTGAGGCCAGTTTCATAGTAGCCAAAATAATACTATAATACAATGCTTGAGTTATTTGTGCGTCTATGGCAGTACCTCCAGAATTACGGGGTGGCATGGATCTATATAAGTAATTCACATGTATGTGTGCACCTACTTACACAGGACAGGGACAGGGAGGCAGGAGTCGCAGGAGGAGGTTGGCTGTGAGTGAGACGAAGAAAGTAAGGTCGGAGAAGGAATGTGTGTGGTGATCTACAAGTGAGACGAAGAAGCTGTAGCTACTTCCTTTCGCGACGCACGGTAACAAAATGAGGAGTCCAACAAACTCGAAAGCTGTTGAGTGTGTCTGTATAATATAATATGATGATAGGCTCTCTCACGTCCATGTGCATCTGATGCAAGTGTTCTTGCACTCATCTGCTGAGGAAGTGAGGAGATCCTACCCTACCCCAACAAACTACCAGCAACGTGGAGTGTGTGTGGAACACAAGGTCTTCTTCACCACCACGTGCGCGTCGGCTTGGTCACTTTCTCCTCCATTCACTTCCGCTTTCTCCGTCTCAACTTCCCCTTCCTTCCTCCTCTCATCGACATCTACCTGATGACCACCACCCCAAGACATCATAAAGTGAAGATGGTGATGAATATTATTACGGTGATGATGATACGGGACTACTACTACGGGGAGTATGGAAATAATAGTTTCAGAAAGTGCGAACTTGGTTTCTACTTTGCTGAGCATGAGAGGATAAGTGGTCTTGATGATCCCTGCCGGTGATTCCGGAAATGAATATTGAAGTTTCGAGAATGGAGCGAGATGATGGTGATAAAAGATGGGGAGGATATGCATATAAGCGCCATTAGTTGTATTGATCTGTGGAGTGGTGATGGTGGTGGTGTGGCGGTGCTTGGCAGTGGAGGGCAATGCTATTACTCATGAGCTTGGTTGCTAAATGTTAACGGCTGTCAGGGAAGTGGGAGATCCTCTGCTCCCCGGCATGCTCGTAGCAACAAAGAGAATATTACATGTTGTGACGTAATGATGGCTTTACCCGGTAAAAAGTCTCTCGTGTCATCTCCCATCGCATTGAAAAGTGGAGTAGCAGGAGCAGGAGTGAGTGAGCAACACTTCCAACGCTCATCCATCCAGCCAAACTCTTTTGGGAGGGAACGCATGCTCGGCGCGTATAATGTGAGTAAGAAGAGTATTAAGAAGGAGGGGACCTCCCTGTACACTCACCACTACACTCGACTGAAGCAGCAGCAGAGCTTACAGGCAGCGAAGAAGACGTTAACACAGAGCCAAATGCGAGACACCCTGTAGTAAACAACCAGTTGTTTGGTGGCAGCAGTGAGGTTCCTTTCATAAATTAATATTCACACACATTATATCCACCACCACTGTCTCTCTCTCTCGTACTCCTTCCTATGTCCTCCTAGAGCTCCTCAATCCTCAAATATATCGTGAACATCAAAAAATGCAGTTTAATTGTTAGTTTAATTATCTCTTAGTTTATTATTAAGTCACTTATCTTGAAGCGCTCAGCGTAAATATTAATATTACTAGTAATTAATTCCTTCGCCACATCAGCTAACCTGTGGTTCCCTTAAGTGTTAAGTCTCTCTCAAACGGAAGATTCTCCTTTAAGTGCGAGTGTCTCTGTGTCGGTTCAGTAGTTTATTATATTCAACTACACTACTACACACTACTTTTACACTGGAAGCCTCGACACGTTGTTGGTTGTCTGGAGGACCCGCTCGCTCGTTCTTCATTCACTTCGACTTAATTATTTTAGTTGAAACCAGAAATAATTCGCGATGGAAAAGGCCCGTTGTGGTCTCCATAAACGTTCCAAATTTATACTCAATTGTGGCCGTACTACTAGTGATGAATGCGCTTAATAAGATGTCCATAGCTGCGTCTAACGTTGGTCTCAACGTTGTGTTAATTGTTCGAAGCAGCTCCTTAATCAGCCATCCCCATAAGTACTGCAGCGTATTCTACTTACGTACGGCGCAGGGTGACGTTTCCAAGTTTCCAGCTGTGTGAAGGCGTAGAAACTTAGGGATACAGTACAAATAGGCTTATCTCGTGTTGGGTGGAAGGAGGAGCGGTCTTTCAGGAGTGGGGGGAGGAGGAGGAGGAGCAGCGAGCATCGCCGTGCGGGAGACGCGCGCGAAACCTAAAAATACAAATATAAACAAAGAGTCATAGCGTGGTGACCCACCCACCACCGCAAACACTCATGAATGACATAAAGTTCCGCATCCTCTTGCAATCCAACAAGACTGGGAGTCTTAAGTCTATGCCCTGCATCAATGGCAAGGAAGTCGACTTGGACCTTCTCTACCAAATTGTCACGTCCCATGGTGGATGGGAAAAGGTAAGAAAGAGGCTTTTCGGCCACGTATTGCAGGTTGGGAGACGACGAAATAAAAGAAGTGTTAGTGGACAGCGGGGAGAGTTTATTTGTTTGGAACATTGTGTTGGAACTAGGAAAGTGTTAATTTAGTGGGGAGTAAGTTGATCCGGGTAAATGCAAGTGGTTGTGGTGTGACAGTGACGGTGTGTGGAGTTTTGCCTCCGCGAGAGTCGTCGCTCATTGCCATTGACACTTGATTGCAGTTGTAGGTTTAGGATGCATTGAGTCGAGTGCATTTGTGCTGATGGTGCCAGCGTTACTGTTCTCAAGATTGAACTCCTTCTTATCCCCAAAACACACTTTCTAGCTAATTTAGCTAAAAACTAAATATGTTTTAATTTCCTGAAAATGGCCGTTTGGAGATAAGAAAGGGTTGAAGAAGCTTGAGAACAGCAACTCTGGCACAATGAGTACGCACTAAGTCTCATACTAAGCGTTTGCAATGATGATGAGCAGAGCATTAGGAGAACACTCATGCTTGTGCAAATGTGAAACAACAAGATTGCATTTCTGTTTGTGTCGTTAACAGGTGAATGCGAGAAATGAGTGGGATGACTTGTTGGAACACTTCAACCTACCGAGGGGACTTAACGGTGGCCTTCTCATCAAGCGTATTTATCTCAAGTGAGTGTTATGTTGTTGTGTAGTGAGCGGTTTAGTTATTAATAAACTTATCAAACGGTTTTACCTGTGTAGAGTGTGTGTGTGTGTGGCAAGTAGTGGGTGGAGTCCGTTTTTGAAATACTCAAATGAGCATCCCATAGAATTTAGATAGATGTAGGTTCCGAAGTACCCGAGCCCTCCGTTGCTCTAGTTTTGAGTCAAATGTATGACTTCGACGCCGCACGATGTGACTACGAGACAAAGAGAAGCCGAGAAGTCGTCACGTGAACTTAAACGCACGAAGTGGGGAATAAGGGCTCTCTGTGAGAGGAGGTACACGTGACCACCTTCAGACTCGTTGAGCCAAAAATTGTGACTTCGGCGCCACATACACTGAAGTCCCTACTACTATGCCCCCCCCCCGCGTCATTTTTTTTACCATGCGACCCCAAAGTTTATAGAGGACTCCCCCAGAACTTCAGTAATAATTTCCCGAAAACGAAACACCGACAAGTCTTACCGTTTTCGAGAAAATCTTGTGGACAAATCACGTCCACACACACACACACACATGTATACAGAGTGCACATTCCCATAAAGGAGCGTGCCACTCGTTAATTAATACTTGTATTATACAAGAATTAATTGTTCACAATAGACATGATGTAAACAGTAAAACACGTAAATTGTGTAACTGTATTAGTCTATGCGCAGTTTGTGTAATATACTGTTTGATGAATCTAGATATTTGGAAAATTACGAAAAAGTATTTTTCTTGGGAGAAGATGCAAATAACAAAGATGATGCAGAAGACGACTACGATGACATTAGGTCCAGAAGGAGAACAGCGAATAAGTTCACCTCTGGCACAAGATCACAACACCAAACTCCAAATGTCAACCAGTCATCCTCCCAGTCTCATCCGGTCCCTCTATCAGGTGACTGTGCTTAAGCTATAGATTTATTAATCAAATCAGTTGCTCATTTTTGGAGTATTAGTTAAGATAACTCTGATATGTGAAATCTTAATTTTCAATGATAAATTATTGCAGATGCGGTACGAGAACAAATGGGCCTTGCGAAGCCCTCGTCTTCGTTGGATTACGAAAGGTTGCTGTTATCACTTCTAAGTCCCTTGCCAAATGACCAGGATATGGCTATAAGCGTGTGTACTCTTCTATCAAACGAAACTAAACATGTTTTGAAGTTCTCCAAGTGTCCTGCAATTCTTAACATGCTTTTGGCGCATGCTGGAATCTATGATGATTGTACGTTAATTCAGTTTTATTTACATTTGATGAGCATAATACAGCTTTAAGTTGTTTGTGTAGGTGGGCTGAGGATGCTTATTGAGAAGACCTACAAAGACGCTCGAGGATTATGTCTTTCAGAATTCTGGGATGACATTTTATATCACAAAGAAAGTATGCCTCTATTATGTGAATCTTACGTTCGGAAGATACAAAGCAGCCTTGGTCTAGCAGAAGAAGATGCATTAACTCAGGGAGAACAGGAGCGGGAGAAAATCTTACAAGATAATAAAACAATGGAAGCAATTTTGGAAAAACTTATGGAGAAAGAAGATTTGACGTTTGAAGCACCTTCACCTGCTATACCAAGCTCTACTTCGGAATTATTATCAACTTCACCAAGCTTTGAAGCTTCCATCGCTCTACCAGATTGTGTATCATCTGCGAATGTGCCAAGTTCTGAAACAACATCGATTGTTAACAACTCAGAAACCGCAGTTGAACCGATGATTACAGACGAAGAACTTCCGTGTGTTAATCCGATAGCCACAAATTGTGTACAAGATACCGACGAAGATGCCGTTTTACCTGAACCTCCTCCTGTTACTGATAATTCACCATATGCACTTCTACCTAGTGTTAAAGTTACTCGGTCGGACTTACCATTTGATTTTGAAGCTACTGGCTGCTGTATAAACTGTCCATGTCACAAAAGCGCAACTGAATCCTCACTTGCAGACGAAAATCTCCCCAAGGAATCAAATTCAGGTGACATTACTCCTTATCCGTTCCACTTGCGTCGCTCCGCCTTCTCAGATGATAAAGTGGGCCAACGAGTGCAGCAAATTTCTCACATTTTAAGAAACCTAAGCTTTGAATCTGATAATGCCAGTATTATGGGGAGCAATCCGACTCTACTGAGGTAACATAAACTAAAACAAAGCAGAACCTTCCGAAATTCGAATACGGGTTAAATTAATCTATTTGCTTTTTCGATTCAGGTATCTGTTAATAACTGCCAACTGTTCCTGGGGGAGTCTTCCGCAGATGTCATATGATTTGTTGGGAAATATTGCTCCTCATGTTAAACTAGAAGATCCAGCGAAAGACCCATTAAGTTCTATGTTATTATCCCTTGTATCAACAGGAATGTTTTCTTCTGATAGATTCAAGGTTCTAAGGTCCTTAGAAATACTACGAGAACTGACAAAAATACCTAAAAATGAAAAAATAATTGTGAACTACATGGAAAACAAAGTGTACAGAAGAATGTGCGAACTTCTTACAATTTGTGATATCATGCTTCTAATTTGCACACTTGAGTGTGTTCTAGCCATGACAGGGTTAGGAGAAGCAGTATGCAATGAGTTAGTTCGAGTCAAAGGGTCTGTGTCTACCTTGGTCTCTCTAGTCACAGTCGAAGTAAGTATCAGTCATTGCGATTACAGTTTTCTGAATTTATTTTTATTTTAGTAACTGATTTGCTGTTCTTTAATAGGCACAAAGCTATGGACCGAAAGGGTGTATTCTAATGCGGGTTGTGGAGACTGTAAGTGGAGGTTCATCGCAAGGTGTCGTACACCAGCAACCAACGGCACAACCCCCCCAGTCATCTACTGCCAGCATTACTCCATTAACCACCGTACCACCACAAAGCAGTCCAACTGTTGCCTCAGTAGTTTCACAAAATATTTCTTCGCCCGTTAGTGTTAGCCCAGCTGTTGCTCTCAGAACTGTAACTGGACAAACTGTGGTACCCCCACCTTCGCAGCCAATGCAGCAACAGTTTACCCAGCCTATACCTAACGTTTATTCCCCACCCAGTTCCAATCCAGTAATAACAGTGGCAGCTCCAAACGTATTAAATCGAAATTCATCGTTACAACAGCAGCATCTTGGTGCCGTACTTCGTCCGACTACCCCTTCAGCAGCTCCTGCAGCGTGCGTAAAAGTGGTTAATGTTAACAACACAACTCAAGTACGAATTCAACAACCACAGCAAAATATAACACGACCGAACGACGTCTCTCATCGGAGCCCTCCAGTTTTAGTAGCTGGCCAGAGCCTTGGAAAGTCCGGTCTTCCTAATGTGCTTGTTAATCACGTGAACAACATACCCCCCGACAGTACACCTTCAAGTTGTACTCTTAATAATGTTAATCATTTATTTGTGGGAAGCAACATGATCTCTGGAGTTGGTGCTACATCGACAACAAACTCCGGAGGCTTGGCTCAAGTGTCAAGTCAAAGTCTGACTCAGCAATTGTACACTCCATCTACCAATTTAGTGACTCCTCCTAAAGAAGCAGAAGGAGGAGAGGAAGAGTGGCTTACGTCTTGGTTACGTAATGGCTTCGAGTCTGGTACAGCGACGTCGATAGAACAAGAAAAATGCTACTTAATGTATTGTGGAATCCGTAACGACAAATCTGCGGTATTATCAATGGATAAATTCCTACAAATTGTTAAGTAAGTTCCTTTGTTGATTGTTTATCCAGTAAAGTATTAATTGTGAATTAAAGGGATACACGATAAGGATTTTTGGCTATAGGAACGTATTCGGTGCTAGCGTTGGACCTGTGATGAAGACTTTTGGTGGAGTTTCCTTGCAATTTTTGAACGGAATCTCACCTAAAATCACGCAGGCACCTCAGGGAGTACCAACTCAACCTATAGGAATATCCGTTCCAGTTTCTGACGGTGCGAACAGCTCGGGGACTGGCACGATGCAACACGACACTTCGCATTCCGATGCTGTGTTTGTGCCAGTCAGTAACGGAGTTTCAGTTGCAAACCATCAACCAAACTCACCTTCGACTGGTAAGTGTTTTTAAAGTGACTAAACTAGTATACTGAGGATGTAGCGAATTTCAACTAAGATTTTCTTGCGCAACCGCCAATAACGGCATACTTCTTTAAACCACCTTCAAATGAAATACAATTTCATGTTTTGCAGCTGTGCGTCCTTCAACCCCAAATCAGGGTTCAGTACACATTCCCTCACCCATGTCTCCAATTCTGAAAGCAACTTTATCGCGGCCACCAACTCCAAAAAGTCCCCCTGACGTAAGTGATAAAACTTTTTATGAACCTACTGTACTTATGCTGTTTTACAGAACAAGGTTTCATATTGTCGCATAAACAATTATAATATTGTACGATTCAATTTACTTCGATTTTGAATTACAAGTGTTTGACTCTTGTAATGTTAGGAGAAACGTGGTAAATGCACAAAAGGCAAAGAAAAGAAACAGAGTATTAACGACAGAAAGCCAATCGTTGGTAAAAAGAAATTAAGCAAAATCAATCCTCCAGTACAGACTTTTCGTAAACAACAAGCTCAGACTAAGGTTTTGAGTCCTTCTTCATCTGCAATTAGAAGCTTACTAGCTTCGAAGGTAACTTCATGGTTGCATATGGTGTGGAACTTACTCCTCTCTGTGTGAAATATCCATTGTGTGGTTTGCATAGTATATATAATTTCTAACTGGAGTCAAGGAGTGTTCGAAATTTTTCTATTAACATAATAAAATACTAAATATTCTGTACTGTCTTCTTTTATTCTCACATTTCTGTCTTCATTTTCACAAGATATTTCATGTAATCACGTATAAAACCATTCGATGTAAATAGTAACTAACGGATTGAATCTTATATTGAACTTGCATGTCGAAATTTTTCTATTGAGTTGTGTGCTAAACTTACAATAAAATGATGACCAGAAACAAATATAGATTATAAATTTTTCTTTTAGGTTGCTCAGCGACAGCAAAATAAATTGCAACAGCAAGAGACAAAGTCCCCGAAAGTGAAAAATAACTCAGGCGGAGTAGGTGCTGTAGACAAGGGTAAGAAGTCACCGAAGGGAAAACACAGAAAGATGAATGGCGCTGTCAATTCACCATCCGATAAAGAAGATTCGTCAGCGTCATCCTCTCTGAATAGTAGTGAAGACTCGGAGTCGAAGAACGATCACTCTTCTTTATCGTTCCAAGGAGTTTTAAGCAATGGAGTAACTGTAAGGTCAAAATTTCACAAGTCTGCAAATTCAGCGTAACACAATAATGTGCAATTTTTTCAGTCTGACGAGTCACTTCAAGCTACAGACATCCTTGAAGACGCGGGGAAGAACTCTAATATCAAAGGGATGTTGGTTGATTTACTCGAACGTAAGGTAACCCCTAAGGACGTAGTGAATGTAAATGGAGTAGTAGGAAGGGAAATTCGCATCAGTGATCGGGGACTCGAGTTGATAGAGAAAGAAGATTCGAATTCAGCCTCCGGAGCAACGCTGTTATCCAATTCCTTAGGACTTGCAGAATCCCAGGAACCGCAACAAATGACATTTTATGCATCCACTACTGAGGTGAGTGTCAATTTTGTGAATTAATGCGTGCATGCTTTTTAGCCGTTCAGCGTAGATATTGTTAGTGAAAGATCATCACGATGGGATTTTCAATATTTGCTTGTATTTGAGTTATGTATTAGTTCTAATAGGGCTTGTACTAGAAGTTCTACCCCTTTTGTGTCGTGTAACCATATTATCCATAATGTGGAAGTCGTTCTTAAGTTGTAAATTGTCTGTTGTAACGTTGCGCTTTGTCTAACCTTATGCAGGTGGAACAGCCAGTACAAACAACAGTTGATCCGGTACCGGATCCTAATCAGCCAATTTTTTATGCAAGTGAGGAGAGTCGAGGAAGTAATGATAGTAGTCAGTTTGGTGTTACAAAATGTCCAGCTACACTTAATAATCAGGTGAAGAAGCAAAACTCGGTGGAGGATCAGGGTCTTATAGTTGACAGTGGTGCTGCTGGTGGTGGTTTATTTTTTGATGGAAATGGTAGTGGTGTTACTGGGGATGTGATGATAAATAACAATAGCAATTATGTTGGTGGTGGTGGTGGTGGTGGTGGTAGTAGTAATAACAATATCGGAGCTGCTAATAATGCTGCAGGGGATTTGCTAGACAAATTTAATCAATTCAGTGACTTAATTGTCGTTAATCCGGAACAGCTGGGAATTAAACGTCCATCTACACACGAAGAAGGGGAGGCTGATGCATGTAATGATCAGTCTCCTCCTCCAGCGAAGAAGCCAGCAATTGCGGTGAATGGAAATGACTCCGTGCCAGTTACTTCTTCCGCGCTTGGTTATCCTGTTATATCTACGTTTACGATTCATCCTTCCAATAATCCAGCCATATCGACGACTGCAGCTCCATCGCAAATGGCACTTGTGTCTTCTCCTTCGTCTGTACTTCATAATGCATTATCCTCCACTGGAATTGGAACGACAACGTCACAGAAGATTATTACAGAATATCCGTTGAATCAAATAGTGCAACTACCCATCAAACTTACTCTTGACAGAGCAAATACCAATTTATTGTCATTCACTGGCGGGAAGCTTGTCATGAGGTCAGGTGGAACTCCTCTAATCTTAGCTCCGAGTCATTTGCAATCAAATCCAGTAATTTACTCGAAGAATGCTTCATCAAACGAAATTCCCAAGATCTATTTAGTGCAACCCAACCAAACTCAACAATCTGGCCTTCCTCAACAAATGACAATGGCGGTTGTTCACGAGTCTCCTAACCATCCCCCTGGAGCTGGTCCAGGGATCGTTAACTTAGCTACTTTGGTTCCAAGGCCTGATGGGGTCCCACCGAATTCCTATAGTCATGTTCCACCGGAAGAAATTGAAAACGAAATACCATTTCTCTGTGAATGGGGTGGCTGTGGCTATAGGTTTAGTAAACCTCAATTTGTAAGTATAGTTAAATGTGGTCAAATTAAGACATGCTTGATTGTAGCTAAAATTAATTGTACTTTTTTAAAGGTATTTATGCATTGCGTCAAGCATCACATTCCTGAATCTCTCGACGCGTCTTTACCTTGTAAGTGGGGAACAGGGTGCGATCCTTTAGCCAGGAAGAGATTTTGCTTGATGACCCATCTACAAGATCGCCACTGTAACAGTAAAATGTTGGAGCATGCAAATTATAGACGAAAGAACAATTTAGGTAAGTGAAAATTTGACAGAATCAAAATTTTGCTGGGAGTTAGTCATAATTATAATTTATGACTAATTAGAAGCCCCACCACTTCCTCAACACCCTCCAAACCACCCTATGTACGCTCCTAATGCCGCTTACCATGCGATTAAGCGTCATGCCCTGCAATATTCCAACCCAAAAGATCTTCTCGATGAAAATGAAGGTCCAGTTACAAAAAGTATTCGGCTGACATCGGCGCTTATATTGAGGAATCTGGTGAACTATTCGCATCTTGGAAGAAGGTACTAGAACTTATCACCCATAGACATGTCTCAAGTAATTTTTCCTAACCCAGCTTCTGTACTCCTGTAGAATTGTCGGAAGTTACGAATCTCATTTATCGACCGTTGCAATGAGCAACGTTGAAAGCTCCAGAACCATTGCCCAGTTACTTCATGACATGTCGGAGGATAGGCATCAACCATCTCATTCTAGTAGTTAATACCCTGTGGGTGAAATGCCGAAAGCATTCTTCGCTCTCTTCGTGGAAAAGCTTCGTTTCTTAAGTAGACTGACAAGACTTCACTGAAAAAATGAGAAACCATTTGTACAATTTTGTATTGAGAGTTGAGTATTTATTTACGGTTAGCGCAGGAGGAGGGGAAGGAGTTTCTAAGTAGGCAAATTTTCTCATGAAAACTTTGAATTTTAATAATACTTGTTAAAGTGACAAATTAGTTCAGAGGTAAATAGTTGATTGCTACTCAAATGTATCTAAAATCAATATTGATCCACAGAAAATAATATATTTAATAATACTATGAAAAATTTATTAATAATATATTTACTGTGCTAATGCACTTGTGTATATTGGCTAATAGTGAAGAAAATGTCTGTTTCTATTGTTGTACTTCAAACTACTCTTGACTTCAAGTGCGCTCTTTAATTACTAATCCTACAAATCGTCGTTCGGCAGAAAATCAAGCAATTAAGGTGTTGTACCTTCCAGTCTCTGAATCGACAAGTTACACGGAGTTCCAAAACCACAGTACGAAATTCGTTGGACGGAATTAGGTTTTATAAGTAGAACGAATCTGCACAAGGTCAATAGTGACTGGTATCTGACTTCAATATTTTACGTATTTAGTAGTTACGTTTTGTATGCTAATTTTATATGTGCAAATATGCGTCAGGCCGATTGACAACAACAATGTGGTTCGAGATGTATCACGGAAAATCGTGATGGAAATGTAAATTCGATTTTGCAGCCTGTGAACAAACTACTAATTATTATATTTTAAGTTCTACTTCTTTACGAAAAAAGTGACAAAGAGTAGCAGGATAGTTTGGGAAGTCTCGAATTTTTTACTCCAGTTTCTATGCAAAACTGAGATGTCAATATATGCAGTGCGGCACGGCCAACAGTATAACACATTATGGTGGTATGATCTTACGAGCGCTTTAATTACTTTATTTTTAATGTATTATGAATACTATATACGACTACTCTCTTCATACCGTCAACTTCGTAGATTATAAGTTAAGCAGCACGAACGCGAAATAAAAGGCATAGCTACACACCAAGATTTATCCGATATTTTATACGTATGATGAGGATGACTCGTGTGTACGAGAAATGATTCCTCATTCTACTACGTACGATTATTGTGTAAGGTAGTTTTTCCTCACTATGCATTTGTCCTGTGTTCGAATTAGTTCTATGGGTATATACCGCATACTAGGCATGTCAAAGTAGTCGTAATGACCTGAAGTGTACTGAAATTTGAAACACAGTTAAATTCATTTCCTGACACTGTGTGCTACTTAGTGGCAAACTTGAAGTACTCCTACTCCTGTCCTTTCCTATTATTAATATTGTTAATACTTTTGTTACATTGTGAACTATTCCGTATTTTAATTTCTGATTATGTCTACCGCGTGTACATGTGATAGTGCTATTTGTATGAATATTAAACTGCAGCAACAAGCTCTGTGGAAGTATAATTTGTAGTGCATAATATTATCAAGCAAAGAATGCGTTCGATTCTTCACTGTGCAAGTTGTATTGCCCCAATAATTATTTTTTGTTTTGCATTTTATCGTTGATTTTGCATGGTACATACTTTATTTATTAAATTCATTCTTATTCGTCTTTTCGACACACAATTAGTATCAGCCCGATTCAGCCCTACTTAGATGATTACAACAATTCAGCAGCAGAACAGGAACCTTTTTGGAACTCGCGTGGCCAAATATTCTGCAAATAGGGATTTCAACTTCGCATTCATCCATTGTCCAGTCTCCAGTGTGAGAGTGTGACTGATCTGCTGTGCATAATATACTGTTCATTAGTTCAAGTTCAAGTATTTGAAAAGGCGATGGATCTGGTTGAATGTTGATGTGCTATCGACCCGATAAATAGAACAAACGACGATGTATTATGTATTCGTATTTCCTGTTGCATGTAAATTTTAAAAAATCATAATCCTATTAAAATCCTCCATCCACGTCCTGTCTCCTGTGTTGTCTCTGCGATGGTGGGGCGAGTTGAGACGGACAAAGTGTGAGTCGATCCGACTACGAGACTCGAGCGACCCCCACCGACTTGAGCTTCCACCTCGTCTCTCCTACATCTCTCACCTCAAAAATAAACCTTCCTGGCCTGAAATAAAATTTGCTTTCTCAAATCCATCTCCTTTTTGGGTGAAAGGTCAAAATGGGTCACGGCTTCGGTGGACTTGCTAAGATTCGGGGGGTTATCTACTACAAACTTTCGCCGTTCGAGCAGAGGGCGTTTGCTGGTGTTATTTCTAAAGGAATCCCCAATACTTTACGTAGGATTTCCGAAAACTTCTTCAGAGTGGTTCCTCGTAAGTCGTTTTCAACTTAAGATTTCATGTGTAGGGCAATATTTGTTGCATCGTTTGGTCCAGGTTGATAACTAATGTACTGCTCTGACTCCAGACCGTACAACAGCACCGACCTTATTGAATTAAATAGTGGAGCACCATTTCTTCGTATCAATGAATATTATGTTTGTATTTATTGCAGCGTTTGTCCTCGGGTACATTGTCTACAATGAGACAGAAAAGGAACACCACCGCATGATGCGCAAAAACCCTGCTGACTATGAGAATGATAAGTAAAGTTCTTTCAACGCTGCTGCAGTTGGTTCTAATAGGATCGTTAACACCTCCAAGTCCTTTACGAATATGAGAAGTCATTTAGTAATAATTGTGTAGAAAGCTATTGTAAAATAAAATCAGATGAGTTAGAAGTTATCGATGGCCTTGTTAATTCTTAATTAATCGTTTCAGATACACTTAGGTGAGCCAGCACCAATATCAAGGTTCATATAAACCAAATATATTTCCAATTAATTCTTAGTCAATTTTGTGAAATCCGAAAGTTAAGTGTCTAATGCGTAAATAACATTCTGTTCCGAGTAATAATAGAAATAGGTTACAGTTTACATCATGAAAAATCAGTCGCATAATTCAAGTGACCTAGGTTAATATTAGGTCAGTTCTACGTTCTAGGTGCCGGAGGTGCAGGGGCGACGAAAACGCCTTCGTCTTTACGAGCTGGATCTTTTCTGTACGAATCGACAGCATCGCAGAAAACTTGTTCTGTATGATCGCACAGTTCCATAATTTCTTTCAGAGCCCTTACAAACACATCTTGGGCATCGTGTCCGGGTTCCACTTGTATTCTTACATGTAACTCGTTCTCCGAAGGGTGAGGAATCGTGTGACCAACAAAGCGTACTTCAGGGCTAGGAGACAAAAAGTAACTTATCTTAATACAAATACAAATGTATATTGCATATTGTAACCAAATGTACGGATTTCTTAAATAAGTCCTCCCATAACAGAAATGTGGAACGTATCCTAGCATGAAATACACAGCAGTTCTACTTTAAATCAAGTTTTAGTACACATCATTTAAGCTAAGCTCGTTTATCCTAGGCCAAATTTAAGGGATTGTAAAGATTTGAGGCTCACTGCACTACAGATTAGAACATTAGATCTAGCCGTATTTCATACCTAATCCTAATGTTCTTAACACTCAAATTGTACTTACTAGGAAGCTATAACTGTCCTTAAAAGATTTCCAATTGTGTGTCCTTCATTCTTGACTACAATTGTAAGGTTTGACATGTCCACACTCCCTTCAGGCATGACCTGCAATACACAAAATGTAATTGAGTCATGTCTTCATCTCCTCTTAGCATTCTACATGTCAAAAATGTATTTGCGTCAATTTGTGACCTTACATAGTAGCATTCTTTCTCGACTTTCTTTTCTTCATCAGGGTCACCAAACGGAGGTGGATCGAGTCCCTCATCAGGATTCGGAGGATCACCCCCAGCCACGCCGCCACCGCCTCTGCTATGTCCCCTGTCTGCACCACCACCACCCCCACGTTTATTAGACTGCCTCCCCCCACGACCTCCACCTCCACCTCTTCCTCCTTGAACGTCTGCCATATTACAAACCTCAGCCAAACTAGTAGTTCCTACGTCTAAACAACTCTTCTATAGGGTCCCACTGAACCTTCTATTCATAAATATGAATCAACTGGACGAAATTTTCATCGGACCGACAGAAGCACGTTGTGTTGTGATCCTTAAAAGCCCTTTCTACATAGAGAATTTCAGTGCCACAAATCTCGAGGTACACGCAAATTGACACTAAAATTGCCTATGTGAATTCCAATTTCCGTGCCACCAATATTGCTGCAGTTGTTGCACCAATATTGGTGCATGCACAATCCAAGGTGGCTGGTTATAAAATTTAACATGCTGCAGAAAGATTGGTGGCTTCTTATTGGTCAACAAAACCCGGGAAACTCGAAGTTCAAACCGTGTCTCACAAGTGCCGACCATTTGAGTTTCAGGTCACCCCGCAATTAAAAATTGAGATACAAAATCAATTTCAGGTGACAAAACTTAGTTTTATTATACGACATCTTTAGGATATTACTTAGTTTATTCTCGCAAGCTTTCGACACTCAACTGTTGTCTTCATCAGGCAATAATTAAAAACAAAAGTACAATAATAGCTTATGTTTTACGCTATTCCTATTCTCAGCTAAACTAAAATCATTCTCGTGGTTACCATTCATATATTTTATACAAATTAGTTTTAAGTTTATTTTTGTCATATAATCTATAATAAACTAATGAAATATGACCGCTTAGTTATTCATGAATAACTGAATCAGATGCAGCCTTTCGCATTTTATTTGCAATGTAG
>JAQGAD010000322.1:0-46679 GCA_034696625.1 Isotomurus palustris | reverse complement strand
CAAAAGTTTTTCTAGCCAAACTATATTCAGATTTCATATATTTTACTCCAGTGAAGTGCACGAAGGTAGAGTAAGCTGAGGTGATCGCTCAAGCAGATGAACTCCATATTATACTTTTGTGTATTGGGTTGATGAGTATGTGGGCTCGTCGTTCTTATTAGCAGCTAAATTGCTATTAATAAGACTGATTAGCATGTCATTAAAATAGTTGAGTGTGGATAACTTTTATTTATGATGATAGTAATTTGCATTGACGTACGTGTTATTATTAATGCATCTCAATCTCAACACTTTTATATAGGTACCGATTCTCACACCCCTAATGGAGGAGGACTTGGAGGTCTTTGCATCGGTGTCGGTGGAGCTGATGCCGTTGATGTTATGGCTGATATTCCGTGGGAATTGAAATGTCCTCAAGTGATTGGGGTGAATCTTACTGGAAAACTGTCAGGATGGACTTCTCCTAAGGATGTCATTTTGAAAGTCGCTGGAATTTTGACTGTCAAAGGTATTTACTAATTCTGTGACATTCGGCTTTCACCAGCAGCACCAATCAATTTTTTTTATCAGGTGGTACTGGAGCAATTGTGGAGTACACTGGCCCCGGTGTTGAGTCAATCAGTTGCACTGGAATGGCAACAATTTGTAATATGGGGGCTGAAATTGGAGCTACCACCTCTGTGTTCCCCTATGGAGGACGTATGAAGAAATACCTGGAAGCTACCGGAAGAAGCGCTATAGCTTCAGAAGCCGACAAATTCAAAGATCTTCTTACTCCTGACAGTGGAGCTCCTTATGACAGAGTGGTCGATATTAACCTTAGTGAATTGGAGCCTCATGTCAACGGTCCGTTTACCCCAGATTTAGCACATCCAATCAGCAGGCTGGGTGAAAAGTAAGAGCCATCATCCATCATTTTGCTTTTGGTCAAGTGATTTTTTGCATATTTGACTGACTGTTATCTTGCATCTCACAGTGCCAAAAAGGCTGGATGGCCGATGGATATCAAGGTTGGCCTTATTGGAAGCTGCACCAATTCTTCCTACGAAGATATGGGTCGTGTCGCATCCATCGCCCGAGAAGCGATGAACAATGGACTGAAGTCAAAAATTGAGTTCCACGTAACTCCAGGATCTGAACAGATTCGAGCGACGATTGAACGAGATGGAATTGCTCAAACTCTTAGGGACTTCGGTGGAACCGTCCTCGCTAATGCATGTGGTCCTTGTATTGGCCAATGGGCAAGAAGTGATGTTAAGAAAGGAGAGAAAAATACTATCGTTAGCTCGTACAATCGCAACTTCACCGGCAGAAACGACGCCAACCCAGCTACACATGCTTTTGTAACATCTCCCGAGTTAGTAGCGGCCCTTGCTCTTGCCGGAACTCTTGATTTCGATCCAAGGACTCAGACTCTCAAGGCCCCCAACGGAAAGGAAGTTAAGCTTTCTGAACCGAGCGCGGACGAGCTTCCAGCCAAAGGGTTCGATGCCGGAGAAGATACCTACCAGGCACCCCCAGCGAGCGGTAGCAACCTCTCAGTCATTGTTGATCCCAAGTCAGACAGACTTCAACTTCTTGAACCCTTCGCCAAATGGGATGGAAAGGATCTTGAGGATCTCTTGATCCTGATTAAGATTAAGGGAAAATGCACAACGGATCACATTTCTGCCGCCGGCCCATGGCTTAAATTCCGAGGACACTTGGACAACATCTCTAACAACATGTTCATTGGGTAATGCAGGTTGTTTAAGCGTTGAAATTTTATGGCTGTAATAAATCTTTTTCAAACTCCTTAGAGCCATCAACATTGAAAACGACACCGCCAACAAAGTTAAGAACGTTCTAACCGGCGAGTGGGGAGGTGTTCCTGATGTTGCCCGACAGTACAAGAGTAAGCAACAAATCAACCTATAGTTCAGCAAATAATAATTAAATCACATTGATATTTATAGGTCAAGGCAAAGGATGGGTAGCAATTGGTGATGACAACTACGGTGAGGGCAGCAGTCGAGAACATGCCGCTTTGGAACCCAGGTATTAATATATGAAGTGGAGACTTGTAATGTTTCCAATTATTGGACCTTAATGAAGTTCATTGATCCCTTAAACTCTTTTAGACATCTTGGAGCACGTGCCATTATCGTTAAAAGTTTTGCTCGAATCCACGAGACAAATCTGAAGAAACAAGGTTGCTTGCCATTGACATTTGCAAACCCTAGTGGTGAGTGCTGGCTAGCGTGTCTTTTGTTATAATAATATTAAATTTATTGTAAAAAGTCGTGTGAGATTTGTATTACAAATTATTGTTCGAAATCGCGAACAGATTACGACAAGATCAACCCCGGTGACAAAATCAGTCTCGTTGGATTAGCCAGTCTTGCTCCAGGAAAGCAAGTGGATTGCGTGATCAAGCATAGTGACGGAAAGAAAACGACCATTAAACTTAACCACTCGCTAAATGAAGGACAAATCGTATGGTTCAAAGCTGGATCAGCACTGAACTACATGAAACAAGCAAAGAATTAGATGCTGTAATAGACCGTGACCTGTTGTAAGTAGGACAAATTATCTGCAGCGTACTGAGACGGTCAACTTGGCTGATTGCGAGTTGTTAAAGATTGGGTTGTTACGTACAAATGATCAGAGAATATAGCATCAAAATTTAAAATTAATTCTTTGGGTGCAGTCTGTGCAGCTGTGAAAATACTTCATTTAGACTTGAGTAGTATTGTGACATGAATAATTCCTATAAACTCCGAGGAGCAAAATTAAAAGCACACTAAGTTTGTACACACTCCTGTAATGTCTGATTTAATTATATACGCAAAAGCTTCTTCAGTCTAGTCGGATGTATCGATCAAATCTGTCAATTAAAATATTATTTAGGTACAACTAGCAACAGTCAACGTAATATAAAAATTGTTCATTATTATTTATGGTTTAGTTTATAGAGATATATAAAACAGAAAAAGACTTGAGATGTTTTTGAATAAAAATAAGAATATTGCGAAAGTAATAAATACCAACTATTAAGAAACCGGGATCTGCAATTTTTATTCATTGGATTCGTCGTTTGTAAATGAACGAGTGACGTGACGTGTTGACGTGGAGTAGTTGAGCTTGACAGAATTGACAATTGCTAATTGTCGCAAAATAATATGTCGCTGTGCGTATGACATACAGGAGTGTCGCAGGTTGCCCCACGAGAGAATTGAGTGCGTGGGGTGGCTGAAGTTGCCTCTCAGAATCTTCCTTTAGCATTTCGCAATGCGTTTCTTCTATTCTGTTAATAACACAGCTTGGTCGAGTTTTAATCTACTTTTCGCTCTCTCTTCGCATTTATTAATACACTGCTGCCTGTTTTGAAGAATTAATGAAACAACATTACAACTCGGGAATTTATCTGTTCGTTTGTAAACAAACCTGAGACAGTTGGTGAAGTCTTACTAAAGCTACTTAAGCCACAAATTAATTCAAATACAGAAGATCAACAGTTTAGACCTTGGTGTGTAATAAATCAAAACAAAGATCTTTGTTTGTCAGTGGAAGGTCCGAAAAGGGGGGCTGGAGGTGATGGTCTTGAAGATCAAAGGGAGGAGGACAAATTGCGTTGCCTCTTTTGGGGGAGAGATTTAATATCTCTGTGACGTAAGAGTGATTGAGTGAAGTTGACCTAGCGCGCGGTATTGTTATTGTGTGTATATATGACAGATAAGTGCTGCAACAATACTTTAAAGTAGGATGACGGGAAGGATTATACAAGCCTTTCATAAGCTCAAGAGCTACGTTTTCCGCCCGAACGAACTTGATGATGATAACGTACATCAAGGAATTCTAAGAAATCATCAGAATCAAAACTCGGGCAGTCTTGACACGAACGGGGGTGTTCATCAACAACGGTCTATCAGCGCATATTTTCCGTTTGTCAACAGTAGAAAGCGCCGCGCGGAGCAACGTGTCGCTGAGTGAGTAGACAAATCGATTGTTGTTGATTTGAAATATGTTCCTACAATATTGATATGTTAATATTGACTTTGGGCGAATATTTGTTTTGTCACTTTTAGATTTGAAGTGGAGATTACTGACGACGAAGACGATCCTCCGGAACAAAACGGATGGTCACAGCGATCTCACTTGCCGAAGAGATTCAGACCGACGGAGTTGGGTAATATCTTTAGTGGAGAAAACAGTCCGGAAGAAATTAACTTCACTTCTAGAGACGACATAATGGCAGCTGAAAATCGCCGATATGTGACACGTGGATCTGGAATCGATCCGGCCATTAAAGGTCTGGATAAGCAACCTTGGATGTTCAATTTTAAAAGTAAAAAATCTCGCAGGAAATGTAATGAGCTAGCCCTAGTTGAAATTCGTGGTAGGATACTCGTAGAACTTGTTCATTTCATACTTTTATTTATTTATTATTTTACTATAGTTTAATTGAACTTGAGCTGGTTTACTTGCACTTGTGTAATTTTGGCTATAATATATAATACTTTTTCAGGTACCTTGTATGGGAAGGACTCAAATCAACCAGGATCTTCTTCGCAGACTGCTGAAAATAGTATGCGTGAAACTTTCTCTAGTCTAAATAAGGGAGATGAATCATCAGATTCATCAGATTGCTTCAAAAACTTTAGATTTAAAAAGAATCAAAAGGTAGATGTTGCTTAAATTGTCGGATTCAGAAAGTTATTGTGTAGATATTTAACATTTGTATCGTTTACGTAATGAGTGTTTGCTTATCCACTAGGAAATTGAAGTCATTACTCTTGATGATGAAGTTAAGGAAGATGAAGTTTTACCTGGAGGTAGAAGTCCACCTTTGAGTCGTAACTTAGACAAGCATGTTAATACTGGAGCCGACTTAGGAGTGAGATTCAGTACTCCCATGAAAGCGAAGCGAAGTATTTGCAGCTCATTGAACAGATTGTCAGCTGCTGACTTATACTCACGCAATGTAAGTGAAGGCTGTTTTCTCTGTTTTCAGTAAGAATTTTATTCAGAATTGTATACGAACATTTTGTTGCAGACAATAAGACCTAATGAAAAGGCGCAGTATACCAACTTGCTAAAGAAAATGCAAATGAAAGGACCATTCTGCTCGATATTGGGAAGGTACGTTTGTGGTTGTATTTTATGTGATGTGGCGTATAATAAGACGCGTGCTCATCGTTTTATAAATGTAGGAACTTTGCTGGAGCTCTTAGAAAATCAAAGCTGAGTGAATCTGAAATGACAGCAAAGTATTACAACTTCGAATCTCCTACGGTTTCATTCAGTCTGAACAGACATGGACAGGGCAGTGGCTCACCTTATCCTTATGCATCGTCGTTTCATTCGCAGCTGCCAATAACGAGGAAGTCATGTCCGAATTCGAGTACGTCACCAAGTCAAAAGAACACCCCTGCCTCGACAACTCCGGAGTTGATTGATATATCATTTGAAGACGAAGAAGAACCGAAGTGCTCAAAAGCTCTCGTGGTCATGTCTCCAAACGGTTCAGCATTGACAGGAACGCCTCAACAATCATTTCACGACCTGAATGAAGCCCTGCACTCAAACTTGAACTCGGAAAGCACTGAAAGCAGTAATGATTCACCTTCACCTGACAACCTATTAGCAATAAAAAAAGCACAGGATTCCGTAGTAGATGAGGATCTGGATATTTCGGTTGTTTCGAAATCTGTTCTGGAAACGAAACCAAGATCGAGAAGACTGAATAGCTTAGCACTAGAACATGAAGATGTCCCGTATACTTCAAATAACTGGCTCGTAGACATGTATGAAGTTAAATATTATTGAAATGAACGATTTAAAATGATTGAGCTCATGGTGACGCACATTACAGGTCTTCCACTTGGAGAGAAGAACAAAAGCATCGCCAAAAACAAATTTTAGAAAACTTAGAGACTATGGATGTTCTTCAAAAAGAGTCGACAATTGAAAAAGACCTCCGGGAACGTATGAGGAAGAAACTTACACTAACTGAAATTATAGTCTTAGAAGAGCCGCCTCCCTCGTTTCCAGAGATTACTCCGGAAATGCAACAGATTATCGACAATGCTGTAAGGGGATAAACTTTAGTAAAACGGTGATAATTGTTTCTGCATACAGAGTTCATTTTTTTGTGTAGAGACGTCCAGGTTATGAAAGCGATGTTTTAGCCACTGTATTCAATGTCGATGTTACACGAGGAGACATCAAAACTCTAGCTCCTTGCAAGTGGTTAAATGATAACGTAAGTATTACATAAGTGAAATTATTATGTACCACAGACCAGAAAGACGGACTGTGATTATGTACTGTATCGAAATTCAGTTATAACTGAGACCAGCTGTACTCTAATATTTTAGGTTGTCAATGTCTACATGGAACTAATATCCCAACGGAGCAAACAAGAAAAGTCCTATCCCACGGTTTACGCATTTACTACCTTCTTTTATCCCAAATTGATCAAAGAAGGATACTCCAATGCATTGAAGCGATGGACAAGAAAGGTTCGCCGAGCTGTGAATCTCAAGATTATTAAAGGATGCCATTAATATTAATTACTTTGTTACAGGTGGACATATTTGCAAATGATCTACTTGTAGTCCCAATTCACCTTGGACTGCATTGGTGCCTGGCGTGCGTAGACTTCCGAAATAAAACAATCAAATACTATGACTCATTAGGAGGCAGAAATGACAAGTGTCTACATGTAATATTTAAATAATCTTGTACCGTAAATTCTGTTCTGGACGACTTGGGTAACTGATTTTTTGTGTCCTTAGGCTCTACTAAATTACATAGCCGCAGAAAGCAAAGAGAGAAAGAGCCAACTGTTGAATAAGGAAGAGTGGAGACTAGAAAATGTAGACGATATACCGCAACAACAGAATGGAAGTGATTGTGGAATGTTCTCTTGTAAATTCGCCGAGTACTTATCCCGGGACGCAGAGCTTACGTTTGCTCAGGAGAACATGAATTATTATAGAGAGAGAATGATATATGAGATAATTAAGTCAGACCTGCTGTACCCGTAACTTATATGTCCGTGTGCATCTCGAAAAATATTTATGAAGTAAACGTCTTATCCAGTCCCGGTAAATTATATTCTACAGTTCTACCTCATTACGGGGATATATTCTGCATGCAAAATAGTTTTTGAGGACTTTTGTTCGTCACTCAGAATTCAGAGTTATAGTTATCACATGAGTACACACGTGTATCATTTTGAATTCAAACCGATGTCACACCTTCTTTATTTATTTTGAATTGAAACTTAAATCACTAAGGATTATTATCGCTGGTTCGAATTAACATAATGCGTTGGATTAATTCGTGAGCTTCCTTGGTTGTAATGTGGATGTAATTAAGATTGATTACTTTACGTACATTGCTTAGAAGTTGTTTCTAATAACTGCATGCTGCACCCTAACCTCGTCCTTTCCCGAAGCTGGGTAGTACGGAGGATGATTGACTTAAATCGTACCTTGTATTTAAATATTAAATGTAAGTTTAAAGTATACTATATTGTTGAAATTTCTCAGCAATGCGGAAACAAACGATTTTTCTTGAGAGGACATGTTTGCTGTGACAAATATAAAATATTATTTTGATAATGTGTCTAAAGATCTTGATAACTTGAATAAAGTGTCAAATACTACCATGCGAGCATTGCAAGATGCAAAAGGTTTTGAACAAGGTTACTGAAATTCTTACTGACTTGAGTATTCTTTCATAACTTAACCACGCAGCTACATAATTCACCAGGTTCGGTGAAAAAAGACGTTCATTGATCTGAATGTTCCAGACTTTGGCACAAACTAGTACAACCCTATTAAGGAACTCCTGTTTCATTTAAAGTAAATGCAGATTTCACTATCAATCTTAAATCATTTCGAGTTCAACCAACTTCCTCCTGTTGTTGTGCGTTCCTTCCTAAATCTCCTTCCTTCCTTCCTTCCTTAAATTCATCTACTTTCATTCCGCATGAATGCTTGTCTGAATTAAAGAGAAATACTCATTTATCTCCGCACATTTCATTTCACGTTGACACTGACACTTTCATAATCGCAGCAGTTTTGTGTGAACTTTCATTTAATAAGGAATCCTTGATACCTACGATTGTTACGATACCACATAAGATGATCAATGATCATCTACCTCCGTGTCTTACTTCTGTAAATCGCTATCAGTTGTCATCTCTGTATGTTCTATTGCATGTCTCGAGGCTGAAACCTCTTTAACGTGACTCAGTTCCGCTTCAAATCATCCCGTCGGCATTAGAAATGCTGAGCATCAATCATTCTGCTAAGTGTACCTTTAATAATTATTATTAATGCGTGTTCTTTTCGATTATGTGTATCTCTGGTTGTCTTTGATTCACACAAATAGTGGTATCACGTACACGAGCTAACAGAAGAACAAACTGATGACAAGATTTGCGTGGAAGTACCTATCATTGCATTATTACCTTTATACACATAACATACATTGTGCATTAACGTGTCTTAACCCTATCAACTTCATCTTTAGGAACTGAAACTTGGATTAATAAATATTGGAAGTTGGCAGCTTCACTCAAAATTAAGTAACGATTGGTTGTTAATATAACAAAAAGAAGTAGATAACTTTCTACCTATTATGTATGGCCATTAAGAGTTTAAGATGCATAATGTGTAACTCTTCATGCAATACATACTATTTTGTGTTCCAATCTTGTTATTTGGGAATATTGGCCATTTTTCACCAGTATTAAGCTCACGTGCTCATTTTAGGTTTTGAGGATATCAAATCTTAATTTAGGTGCGCTTGTTGGTACCAGCAAAACATTTAATTCATTCACACAAAACCCAAAAAGGATCTTATACAATATTAAGCACAATGCAAAATTGTGTTCAGTTTATTGTCTTTTAACGTTTGAGTCTGAGTAGATGGGTCACTGTCACTAGTCCCTATTAGTCAGTGAGTCCTAGTCGACACTAGACTCATAAATAGAATCAGTATCACTATATAGATGAGTATTAGATAAAAATACACGGCCGAAAAGAAAGAAAACGACAAAAATCCAAACTGATTTGCAGTGACAATAATGCACGCAGTTATTTACAGCAGTTGCATTCTTGCATTACTGAGTAAGCTCCAAAGCCAGTTATTTCGTAATTTACTTTAGATTTAGAAGCATCTAACTTGACGCAATGAAATGAAGAAGTTTGCCTTCACTAGAAGGGAGTGTGACTCTAGTGCTTCACATAATTTTTGTGGCTTATTCTTCAACGTGAATTCATAATCTGTATTAATATGCTGAGGTTGAGGTAGCGTCTAGCGTACCTTACAAGCACATCCACACACGTTTAAGGTCTTGTAGAGTTGCAGATTGCAGATAGATATTCAACAATCAAGAGGACCAAGACACAAGATCAATTCACACTCCACATTTAACTCGAATACACGCAGACAACTTTCGTCTCATTCTTATGCATACAAGGGATTCAAAATGTGATTCACGAATTCTCATGTAAAAAGTTGTGATACAATTTAGTCCAGCACCAGTGTTCGCCAGTGACGCACTGAAACTGAAAAATTAAGCTCACCTGTCCAATCACTTGCAATTTACTGACACACACACGGGAAGAATAGGTGAGAATATGCAAAAGTAGATTCTTTGTCGAAAGGCTCGTCTCAATCAACTCTCCATGGAATATCAAGGCTAAAGGTTGAGCTGATGAGCAGCTACTTTATTTTATTCCAGTCTCAGTTTCCTCGTATTACTTCTCATGTGCTCTTGTGAGAAAGAAGGTACCTCAACTCTCAAGCGTGTAACTGTTGTGATATTCGGTATTAATTAAGTATTCTACAACAATACACCACTTGTTTCACATATATGAAATGTGTCTCTCAAAATCTCACCCACGAAAGTTACCTGGATTTAATGGATACTTCCAGTTTTGAAGTATGAATAGGAAACGTTAACTATAAGAAAAAGATTCCGATTCTACAGAACTTCGAGATTTATATCAGTTTGAAAAGACAGTTCGTAATCAATTGCAAAAATGCATATTTCGCAACTACTTAACATTAGAAGTTCATCTTCATTAGCTCTTGTAGCAATATTTAGTATAATTGCAGTGGTATTCATAACGTCTCCTGTTAACGGTGTGCCAATAGACTCGTCTAAAACTGAACAAGTGTCTTCAACTAAACATGACCTCACTTCATCTCCCGACGAGGCCTTATCGATAGTATTGCCACGCAAAAATAACTCAAGCAGAGCAAGCTTCGTTAAAATATCTGCAAATGGGGTTGCCAGAAAGATAACTCGCAGAAGAAGGCTCTCAGCTTCTAATGAAACTTCTACTACCACAGAGAGACCCAAGAGAGATGGTGAGATTGCCTGAAATTACACAAGGCTTTAAAACAAATTAATAAATAATTCTAAACATCTTGTAATCTCTTTCCTCAGCACCTGCCACTGCCAATCTAACATTATCTTCTTCTCCTTTGACGAACTTCTCTTCAAAAAGCGTCTTAGACTCCCAAGCAAGCTCTGTATATTCCTTGAACTCATCACCGGATCCTTTACTCTCAAGTGTCAATAATTTCTTTGACACCGTCAGACGTTCCTACCAACTTATCCTGACTACTGCCCAACGCGGACTTCTTTCAGCCATCGGAATTGTAGATCAAACGGTAGGATCAGTTCAAGACGCGGCTGAGAATTCGTCCTTTACTCTCGTGTTGGAAGGGCAGAAAGTATCAGCCAAGTTGTACGATCTCGCTCCTCCTTTTGTCAATCGTTGGATCCAACGAGTTGGAACCTCTCGAGATAACAAAATCTTTCAACAAGCTGGTAGAGTCCTAAATCAATTCTCAGATAGCAAAAAGAAGTGGTACGAGGCTTGGTTCGAGCACGAGCCCGATGTGAGTCAATACATTCGTACATTTCACATTCTAATTACTTCACTGATTTGCAAAAATTACAAACTCAATTGGCTCCTGGCCTTGTTACAATACATTTATGAGATTTCTCAAAGGTTTATTTATGATGGGCTTGATTTGATGACACAAAAATGCTTGTAGCTTGTATTGAAGCAACTAATATTAATTAGTCGTTATCTGTATTGTTCGAATGTAGTTCAACGGGGTAACATGCAACTGTCTGATAGAATGAGCTTTTATTAGTCAATTAATCTTGTTTCTCGTTGTTTCCAGTGGCACTACCATTTCCAAGATAAAGTTTGGCCGTCTGTCAACAATGACCTGAGGGTGCCTTCACTTCCAAGGATGGAGTTTGGATGGTAGAACACGAGTTATGGTTCATGTTCCTTGCTTAAGTCCCCTCATTTCAGTAGTGTCCAAACTTACTCGCAGACACAGATTCAGAGCCAAGTATTTATCATGAGCTACAGACATGTGAAACAGTGCAATGCGCACGTGATGTACAATTAAAATTGCATTGAGCTGCACACTTTTTGGCATTTTTGTAGATCATTGCTTACTCTACCTACACAATAAAAGAATACATCTGTCTGCGGCAAACTTATGAAGTACTCTAGAAACTTGATTTTAAGTTCCTTATTTAGACTGCATGACGCATGATTGTACTGTTACAATTGTTTGTGTGTCTTGCGAAGGTATAATTGCAACCTTGCTTTGTCCATTTGTTTCCTTGTTTGGGTTCTTGATAGTCTGGAACAAGCTAATGAGTAAAGCAATCGAATGATTCGACAATCACTGTTTCTGGCCATTTCTGGGATTCATTATCTTGGTTTTTCATAGCAGCTTATTTTCTGAAGATTACAAGATCATTTCAAAACGTCATAAAAAGAAGAATAGAGCATATTTTGCAAGAATGCAAGTGTGCAAAATATTCGTAGGGTCAGAAGCCCCACACTGTAAAAGATGAAGGTTGCAGCCAGTCAGTTGTCAAATAAATTCCTGCCTGCCTGTTTTACACTTGTGATGTGACAACTCACATCTCCCTCAGCTTTCTGCACGAGCTCCTTGTGAACCTTCTGGATTGCAGAACTTAATATGCTAAATTGAAACGTCCGTCAGTTTGATGATAATGTAGGACATCTCGACATTAATTTAACACATGAAGCTGCTGTATTTTGTTTCAGTTGATCGTTAACCTTACCGGAGTTCGCAAAATACATGTAGAAGCTCTTGAACAAGATGAAGATAGAAGGATTTTCGTGTTTACAAGTTTTAGCTTTGACTGCTTTAATTAGTGAAGCCCGTAGTTATCCTGATGGATCATCCGTGGAGTCCCAAAATAGACATAAGCTTCCTATTATTTCAGTGTGGGCGAGAAAGGCAGGTGGAAACTTGAAACCCGAATTTCTACAGCCAACTCTACCTTCGTTGGAACTTCCTTCCATAAAACCACAGAGAGTAATTACGAGTGGTGAAAGTGAAGAGCTATTCAATGCTGTTCTCAATCCCATGCCTACTGTGGCTTTTCCAGCAAAGACTACAGTTGCAATTACCACTACTACCACAACTACGGAAGCTCCTAGCAGTACCAGCAGTTCCAAAACATTGAAAGATGACGTGTACAATTATGAAAGTTCGGATGAAGATGAAGAAGAATGTCCAGAAGATCAATTTTGGCATCTTAGAGGTAAAAGATGCGTTCCCATGAACTGTCCTGCAGGAATCAGCAAACGAAACACCAAGACTGGAGAATGTGTTGATCTTTTTGTGGGTTGGGGAAGCCGAGGGAGACGTAGAATGTATCCGTATGCCAAGAATCGATATTACGCTAAGGTACCAATTTAAGACTACTTTGCATAAATACTTTTTAAATAGAGACGAATGACTTCAGAATTATTACATTTTATTTCAAGCACCTGTCTAACAGAATGGCAACGGCAAATTACAATTCCAGAGGACACAACCGCATTGCTACGCCCGCTGGAAGTGGAAAAGTGTCTTCAACTTCAGAAAATAAATGACTTCTCAAATTCAAAAACATTTGGCCAAGGTCCTAGTTATTTATTCTATTACTATTGTAGTATATATTTTATTTAATCGTGTTACTATCTTCAGACTTCAGATCTTTATCTAAAACTAGCTAGATTCATTTATAGATCCGATGATGTACTGCATAATAAAGTTTACGATGGACTTGAAATACTCTAAATAAAAGTAAAAACAACTAACGCACATAAATATTTAAATTCCTTTGAGACTCTATACAGTCAGTAAAATTAAATGTTGAGTTACAGAGTGTGCCTGTAAAAAGACATCACTATAAAATTGTTTGTGAGTATTCTGCAAGCACATCCATAATTGATCAAGAGAGGAATTCACTTTAAATTTTCTCTGGACGAGTCAGGGAAGCGGAAATTGAAGACATGGGATTGAACCTGATGATTCCCTCAGGCAGCCTGCTACTATTTATTCATCGTAAAATATGATACTTTCTTTCCACAGAGAATACACAAAGTGAAAGCTCTGAGACACAGTGAAGGAGCATTGCTTGGACCTGACAGGAAACCATCTAATTCCATTAGACATGTTCACTTCACTCTTACTTACAAAGTAACATTATTGCCCATGACTTTCAACCACCTTCTCTGTGATCGGATTTGATGTTGAACCTAATTCAGATCATCCTGGGGAAGATTTCAAAACTCAGCCTATCATCATCTCCTCCTTTCCATCGAAAGACTTATATTTCAGGTGCAGCTTCTGCTCAGAATTCATTGTCACACCGTGACTCTCCCAGCGTGGACTTAGCTTACAACACACTCTATATACCCGTGAAAGATAATGATAACTTTTACCATCTACCTGTACGCTGCGGTTAATTTATTACGTTTATTTGGGAAACACACTGAGGTGCAAGGTAGATTTGTTCCATACGACTCCTCTGCTCGATTTCCAGGATACAGCAATAAAGGTAACTGAAATAACTTATCTCAATTAAGATTACAAAATAAAAAGTACACGAAATGTCTTTGTGTGAATCTAAATGGGTAAGACGAGTACGATGAAGAGTCGATTGAAGAGGACTGTCCGTCGGGGTCGTTTTATCATTTACGTGGAAGGAGGTGCGTACCATATCAGTGCAGTGGAGGAGTCAAATTTCGAAACAAGAATACAGGAGAGTGCATCGTTCGTAAAGAATACAACTACAGGTTCCTCGACGCGACTCACCAAAACTTTCGTCGATATCTTCCGTACGAAAACAAGAGTATTAAAATATTTGCGAATTATTCAACTGACTTTGTTCTATTATTACTGTCTATTTCAGGAGAACTATTCAAAAACCCAGGACAAAATTTCGGTTCGCCCTTCCAAACAAAGTGAAAGGTTGAATAATTATTTGATCGTGATTTGGAATTGTGTAGAAAGCTGTTGAGAAAGTTTCTTCGCACTTCTTTCGCAACAACCTTTTCAAACATTTATTTTTCATAATCTTTTTTTATTTTTTCAATCTCTAAAAATCTGGTTTGTATTAAAAAGAACTAGGAAGTCTCTTAGACATATTGCTGAAATATTTATTCAGCTACAAGTCCTAAAACTTCTTTTTTGCACAATCTTGTGATTAAAATAAAGTGTGTTTGTCTTGCACTCATTTGACTCATGTCACGTGTTTGTTCAGCAAAAATTGCAAAGCAGTTTTTGGTTTTGTGAATTAAATGACAAATAATTAATCTCGAGAGCATACGAGCGTGGATTCGGAGAATAGAGCGAGTAATTACTTCTTACTTAATAAAATTCTCATTGCATTTCGCATGGAATCAGGCGGAATTACACACACAGCGTCTCGTCAACATGTTACATTATTCGTAAAAGTTTCAATTAGCAACTTTCTCCGGAATTATTCACAAGGGACTTCTTCACGATTCAGGATTATTGCAGTAAGGATGAGGACCTTGCGGGCGACTACTAAAAGACTTGTATTGTCCTTTGGAAGTTGGAACCGACAAACTCGGGCAGACTATTTTGTAATTAGAAAGCAAATGATTGGAAGTGTTTGCTGAGTCGGTAATGTTTTACTACTTGTTATATGCATGACACACAGTCCTTTCTTTCTCCCTTGTCGCTCTCGGGGCAATTGAAATAAATTATTTGCGCAAGTAGCTGCATATTAGATGTTATATTGTGTGTCTCGAATTGAATAAATACTACAAGGTACTTTCACACTTCACGTTGACAGTCAGCAATTTTATGTAGCTACTGTTGCTGGTTAACAATACTGCAGAGTACATACAGAACTTTTTTAATCGGGTAGACAAGATGCCCACGCTACGAAAAACGAGAGCAAATACAATATAGAAATATAAAAACTTCGAAACGGAACACGATCGAGGTTCTTTAGTTGATGTTTATTACACAAGCGTTCACTCTCGCTTGACATTTCGGCCTACATATTCTCTGTCTATTATATATAACGACATGAAACTTAATTAACCCGGAGCATCCTCTAAGTTCATGACTTTCTGGCTACATCGCTTATAATAAAAGAGGTGAACTTTTTGTTCCTAGAGCTTCACTCATAAAAGTAGCATTTCTGTGGTCTCGTCTCGTCTCATTTTTCAAGCTGCTGCAAGCCGCAGCTTCACTTTTATATTTTGAGACTGATTGGAACAACAGACTGACAACTTAGAATATTTAAAATTTACGAATCTACTGGAGTCAGCTAGATAGTGTACTTAGGATTGTATTATTTTATTACTGTTAACTGTAAAGCTTGGTAAAATAATCAAAAGATTCCGTGAAACTTGCTCTGCCCTGGATAATCATGAAAGGGAGGACAGTTCTTTTAGAATCAGCCATCGTGTTCCTAGCCTCAGTTTATTTCCAAATTGGACAACAGTGTTCTATACAAGATGAACCGGCTGTTCCATTGGCTTACCTCGGTCAGACTAAAGTGTTAATTGAAGAGAAACGACCCGCTGAATTGAAGCAGAATATCGAATCATGGCAGAGAAATGAACTCATGAAGTTCCTAAATGACGAAGTATCCGAGTGTCCGGACGGGATGAGATGGTACACAAGATCACAATCCTGTGTTCCTCGGAATTGTCAAGGGGGAAGTAAGAATAGAGATGTGGAAACTGGTCTCTGCTTAAGAAAACCCAGAAATAAATTTAAACCTCTTCGGAAATTCCAACCGTCTTCTCTTTAGTAAGCTGAGCAATGATATTAAACTATTGACTCTTGTCCTCTCTAACATTTCTCATGTTTGTAGTCGATCACCTCCATTTCGTCAAAGACTACGGTCCTCATACACATCTAAGATAGTTCGAAATAGGATGAGAGGATAATTGAATTCAAAGAAGATGCGGGACTGAAATATGACTCTCTAAGAGGATTAAACGGCAGTGTAAAATTATTCGAGCTCGAACTGGAGACTGAGGTGACCAGTTAAGACCAAACCATAAAATTAAACGTGAAATTTGTAATGGAAGGAAAATAAACTCGTCTGACTCGATTAAAATGCATTTGTGTTTTTCGTTTGTTTTCCAAGATCTTTCCTAAGCAGCTTAATGTAAGCTCTAGTTTTGTGGGAAAAGTACAAGCTGAAGTTTACACACGTGTTCCTTAGTATAAAACATTAATGCAAAGCATATAGCAGAGAAACTCTTGAGAAATTGAGATGAACATCGGATGTATTCTCAGAAGGCAACAACTTTCTCCAGGAGAACTGCTTCCGAGTGCGAGTCTGAGTAGCAGTAATAGTGTGACTAATGGTGACTTTAATGCATGCATGTGAATTATATAGAAGGTCTCTCGTACTCGTATGCAAATCGGTGGAAAACTTGCTGTTTATCCAAGATACACAAGTAGATTGATTTCTTCTCAAAGAGAAAGTCCGTGAAGATGACAAGGCCATTACAAAACTGACATCGGCTGAACTTCTTCACGGAAAATATTAAGTAGCCGAGTACCACCGGAACTTGTTTCTGGCTTTGTATGCTTTAAGGTCTTCGCCATTCCCAGAGCATTTAAGACACTCACATGAAGAAAGCTTTTACTGTGAGAGACAGTCGTACAATTGCTTCACTCCTTTCTTCGTATTCGATTAACTCTTTCTCTTCTGTCTTGATTAAACTCATTCAATCTACTCATACAATCCAACCATTAAACCTTTCCCAGTGGAATTCCGATTAGCACACTAAAGGGGAATTTTTTAATCATATCACTTATCATCAATTTTCGCTACAATGAAAGCTAAAATTTCAATTACTTTTGTGCTCGTCGCGTCCATTTGCGTGTTCCTACAAGCTGTTCACACTAAGGCTCAAGAGCTTTCTCCTGAGAAAGAGCAATTAATTCTGGAATCACAATGGAACCCGGTCGATCTTATGAATGGACAACAGAATATCAAACGGTCGTTAGTTCTTTTGGACGAAGAAAGTGACGACGATGAAGAACAGGAATGCCGCAAAGGGCACTATTTTCATATTCGGGGACGAAGGTGCGTCCCGTTTAGATGTAAAGGGGGCAATCAATATCGCGATTCAGCTACGGGACAATGCATCATTGGATCCTTAAAGAATGTCGGAGGCATAAGTGCTCAAAGACAGAGAACTATCTGGTACAAAATACTTAACTTTTCACTTCATGCAAAACTCTATTTAAGGTAATGTTTGTACTCATGAAAACTGGGGACTTTTACAGGAAAAATCCCTCTCCCAGTCGCTCCAAAAATTACCACCTCCGGATGGGATTGGGAGGGCGTTTCAGAGCAGGTTAATCAAATGGAGAAAGTTTAATTTCATGTAATCCGAAGCATTTGAGACGCGGTTCAAGTGAACCACTCAACTAAAAAATAAATACCTGAGAATGGTACACAAGAGAAAATCGTTAGACGCCCATTCTACTTCTTGAGTATAAAGGAGTGAATTATTCGGGACAATAAAACTTATATAATCTCTATTAAATACACATCATGTATAACCATTCATTCCATTCAGGCAGATTTTTCTGTACATGTGAACGTACTGACAAGTAGCAATTCACTTCAATATTTAATCTCCTTCAATTCAGTGTTATTTCGATAATCTTTTCGTTACGTATTTATTATCTTCGGTTTAAGAAGAGAAAGCATAGTACAATTTTAAACTTTAATGTTATGTTAACTCATTAAAGCATTATTATAAGTATGTACAGTTTTGATCATCCGATGCCTGTATTAATAACATTTCATTGTATAATCATTGGATGCACAAGCACCTGTAGTTACGTTCCTGATTGTCTACATTAAGTTAAATCCTTCACAAGTTCCACCATTGGACGACCGGATATGGACAAAGTTTCCCTCGACTAATTATAAACTCTATCATCATCATAATGTATAAATTCACTGTGTAAGTCTTAAGTCTATTGAGGACTACAATTGGTTTCATGTTAGCTCTCTTTCTAAGCTCACTAATTCACTTGTGACATAATTACCCTTGTAACTTTGGCATATATATATATATTATTAAACATCATACTACATATTATTAACTATTAGTCTCTTATTCTGCATGGCACAATAAATTGCATTATCATTCTTCTTGTTCTACTCAAATATTGTATAATACACCTTTAGATCGATGTACACAAAACACATTTAACACAATATTTAACAAAAGTAGCTGTTGAAAGCACAAAAATTAAATGAACTAAAGAGAATGAGCTTAAGGATAACAAAAATGATTAAGAAGTGGAGTTAATGTGAGCAGAGAGATGAATTACAATGAATTGCACAGTTAATTAATAATATTAAAGGACTTGGTGGAAAAGAAGAGAAAGAAGCTCTACTTGATTGTCTACAACAAGAGGTCATCATTCTGTGAAATACTATCAGTCTGAAATCAGATACAAGAGTAGATAACATTTAAATATTGCCGTGTGTAAATGTAACTTATCCAATTAAAGAAGGCAATCATCAATCAATCATTCACCCGTTGTTAATAAAACTCTGGTTTTTTGAAGAAGTTGCTGAGAGGTTCGTTAAGAGTCTCATGATGGGTTATTAAGATTATCTGAACTACTTTCAGAGCTTTCTCCAAGTGGGAAAGTGGCTGAGGCTGAAGCGCTGTAAATAGCATACGCTGCAATGGCTATACAACTCAACCCCAGGCCCACACGGTATCCGACATTCCTCCAAACAACCCGAGCACCTCCACCTTCACTTCCTGCAGTCACTTCCAGGAAAAAAGCACCACAATTAGGTCAGATTCCCCCGAAATCCCATCACCATTTTGTTTCCAGTTGATGATGGAACAGAAGATGCCAAGATGTTCAAGTTTAGCCAGAGAAATTTGTGTAGACAGGTTGTGTAGGTAAGTAGGTTGGGATTACATGGCACAAGTATAATACAAAGAATTAAGGTTGTAGTTTTGTAGGATGTCAGTTTTGAGCAATGAATGGCAAAAGAGAGGTGTCATTATTATTCATATTTGTCAATTGGAAATTATGAAAGGTTTGAAAGAGTTAAATTATGAATGATACCGATTGTTAGCACGTACCATTGCATAATTATTGAGAGATTTGCGGATCAGCAGCAGAGAGATGGTTAGTAGAGAGAGACAGAGCAAGCATGCAAAAAACAATGACCCGACTTCTTATTGTCAATTTGTTCAAGAGAAGTCATTAAATATTATTATACGTACATCTTTACACAAAAGACAGTTTTCATTATAATTTTTTAATTCTATCGAATTGAGTTTTGATTGACGTAATGACACGAGAACGAGAAACTGATTTTAATAAGTCTGTTTAACGAGTATTTTGAATATCTGATTGATCATAATGGATAATATGGATGTGTCTGTGCTACAACTGGAGAGGGTGGGAATCGAGATTAATTAACAGACTTGTTCGGTAGATTTATTTACCTTTTGATTGTCTTCGTGGGGG
Organism: Isotomurus palustris; assembly: GCA_034696625.1. Taxonomy (NCBI): domain Eukaryota; kingdom Metazoa; phylum Arthropoda; class Collembola; order Entomobryomorpha; family Isotomidae; genus Isotomurus; species Isotomurus palustris. The sequence continues at coordinate 26,819 of JAQGAD010000322.1, read as the reverse complement.
AGCGACTGGAGCGTCTTCAGGTGGAGTTACAGGCGGGGCTACAGGAGCTGCAGAAGCCCCAGAGTCTGTCGGTGGGGGTGCCTGAGCAGCCTGAGAAGCTGCGGCTGCAGCTGCAGCAGCGTCTGCAGCAGCTGCTCGAGATTCTGACGCCAGTTTTTCTTCCCTCAGCTTTTGTTCTGCGATGAGCATTTGTTCAGCCAGCTTCTTTTCTAGTGCTGCTCTTTCCTCAGCTTGTTTTGAGTCTTCGGTTTGCTGTGCAATGGGTGGGGCTGCAGCAGCAGACTGTTGAGCAGTTGGAGCTGCCACTGGTTGAATGACTGGCTCAACTACTGAAGCAGTAGGTTGTTCTGGAGCCGGTTGAGTAACAGCAGCAGCTGGTTGAGGTGTGGGCTCGGGAGCTGGTGGAGCAACTTTTGGAGGAGATGGAGACTTTGATTTCGGTCTTGGCTCTTAAGTAATTAACAACGATCAATGATTCAGACATGATTCAGGTTTCTAAAAGTAACTCTGTGGCATTTGTGAAAAGTATACCTGGAGGTACATCAGCAGGAGTGGCAGTGGTTTGAGCCATGGAAGCTTGAAGCTTCTTCAGAATATTGTCAAAGGAGTCCTTCCCCATGTAATCGATGTGACCGGATTCCCACGCGTGTTTTCTCATTTGCTCTTCAGCCTCAATCAACTGAGATGACTTTTGTCCTTCCAAAGATATCTGCGCAAAAACTCCGGCCAGACCAGCCTGAAAATAATTTCATATTTGAGACAACACTATTCGTTGTTCCCATTGTTGACATGTTATCCAATCTACTGAAGCGCAAACAAATGCAAACAATAAGCTCCCGTGAAGAAATACAAGAAGTTATTTTTTATAGTTAGTCCATGCATCCAAACAAACACATTTAAGTTTAATTAGTTTTCGTTAAGAAGAGTAACGTAACAGAAAAAGCGCATGCCAGCACAGTAGACAAGAAGAAGAAGTTGAAGGAGAAAGAGATTAATTCGAGTCAAGGGTAAGTGAATCAGAGAGGATTGAATGAATGTCACATTAGAGATTTAAAAGATTGGATGGTCAGAGAAAGTCTTCCTTGTTATAAACTCAACACTACACAATAAACACGCTTCTGTTCATTATAAACATAATGAAAGCAACGATAATAGCATTTGTAAGAAACTTTTCAGTCCAAAGAGAACTGGAATTGAATGGGAAAGTCTTGCCGTGCTTCATACACATGAAAGTCGTCTAACCTAAAATGATCCCAAGAGTTTCCCATATTTACAGCTGCAGCGTTTGCTGGTTCAGCGATTGGCAAAATTTTTCCTACTTTGAAACTTTGAACTTCTCTATTCCAAACTTACTGAGCTTGATTGACCATCAGTTTCAACTAGAGATTCAGACTTGAGAACCGGAGGTTCTGCTGAGGCATAATTAGAGGAAGATTGGGGAGGAGGACTTGGAGGACTAGGATGAGCATTATGAACTTCGTGATGGTTGTTGTGGGTCTCTTGAAAGTGTTCAAAGATTGGAGGAGGGGGAGGTGGAGGGGGTGGGTTCAGAATGTACTCGGGAGTGAATCTCTCAAGAGCTACACTGGCCCAGTTGAACTCAGGAGGGGGCTTGGGCTTTTCATAAAACTCTTCTCCGGAGTATTGTTCCTTGTGAGGATTAAGGAGTTCAGGAATCGGATCACGATGGGACGGGGGAGGCGGTTGGTACTGGAAATGAGGACTAAAAGGACTTTCCGAGGAAGCTTCAGGGTCTGTGGGGATGTAAATATGCGAGAAGGAGTCTTGTACCTGCTCAACAACCGTTGCAGACTGGCTGCTATCTCCACCCTGAGTTAATTACATACCAAAACCATTCACCAAATCCATCAAACACAAACCATTATTAGCTTTTGGGACTCGACAAAAAGTTATATTTTTAACGATTGACAGACAGATAAACAAGAAAGGATATAACGGCACAGGTGCTGGAAGAGAGATTTTTGTGCTTAAAACTGATTAATTGTAGCTGTGTGTGACGTACTAAAACCCTGCAGGAAAATTATGACTGAATGGAATCATGACGAAAAAAGTTCCAATGCGTGTCATACCATGTCAGGAGACAATTTACGATGAACATCTGCTCTAAAAATGTCCCACCAGGCTTGAAGAAGTTCCTAAATGATGCATCGAAAAGACACTCATTAATCAGGGCATGTAACAGCTCGTCCTTTGTTAAATCTCTTTCCGAACTCACTGTAAGATGTTCTTGACCAGAAGGAGCTCGTACACTTCCAGTCGCTGTGTCGAAGAACATCAGCCAAGGCTTTTCTGAACCAATGAAATGGGCTATTTTGACATTAGCTCCGAATCTGCAACGCCAAACAGGAAGAGATATCATAGTTATTATTATAGTATTCACTCACAGGAAAATCCATGCACAATATATGGAGAGTTCAAACTACATAGAGACACGTATTTTATGCATTCAGCTTTTCATGCATGTACGTATTATTATTATCATTTTGATGGGGAAATAGTTCGGATATGCAAAAGTGCAAGAATCTTTTAAACAGTTGGCGTTACTTTTGGGTTGTAGCCAATTGGCATATCTTTGTGATAGAAGCAACTCCTACGCTGCTGCAGGAAGTTTTGCGTCTACTTACTCAATAAAACCTTACATTACTAACAACTAATCTGATTTTATGGTCCATCTTGTTCAAACTCAATATTCATTAAGGTCTCTTTCTTATCCACACTACTTTTCTCTCATCATCATTCATCGTCCTCATTTTTAGACTTCGGAGTTGCTATAATAATTCTGCAGCCTTTTGACACATTTAGCGAGAAATCGAATTCATTTTCTCATGTAACATTTCAAGTCTACGTTTTCTATGCATGCCAAGTTGATTAAAGTTGAGTGATGATAAGTGAGACTCACACTCGGAAGGCTGGAAGATAAGAGTAAGTGGCTGAAGCAACCATGTTGTAGGTGAAGGGGAGATGTCGACTGATATCAGAAACAGACCAGTCATTAAAGTACAAATTAAGAAGTCCTTGGTCTCCGCCTGGAAAATGAAACACATACTTTCTTTCAACACAACTTACACTTCATTAGAACATCTTCGTCAAAACACAACCAACAGGAAATGAGACGAGTATCGAGAAAAATTGAGCTTCTACATGTTTCAATAGGGTTCTTTGATTGAGCTCTAATGATGTCTGATACAATTCTTGACACATATTTTTTACATACCGTCAAATGATCCACCAGTAACTGCAAAGCTCAGCAGTCTGTTGAACGTCTCAACGGAAGGCTTGAATACGAACACTCCTGAATTAAAGCAATCTGGCCAACCCACGTCTGGAGCTGCGGAAAACTCCTCTCGATCAAAAAGCTCATCACAATTTTGAAGAATCTGTGAATTTGCAAACGAGGAATTTAACGATGAATATACGAGTACAGCTTAATGTGCTCCAATTAGGGATTTGTCCCTTAAATTACCAAAGTGTCAGCATCCAAAAATACGCATTTCGAGTATTGAGTCAGTCTCCAACAATGAAGCTTAGTAAAAGTGATTCCCAGCTCAGGACGGGTTAGTAGTGCCAAGTTAGCCTCATCTTCGGAGTCAAGAACATTTACTTCCGAAATCACATCGAATTCAGAACGCAACGCTTCTCTGCAAATGTGTGTATAAATTATTGTGCTCGTCTCAATATTCATTAAATCATCACATACTGCTTCAGTGAGAAAAGCAATTGGCTGCAGATTACCTCATAGGGCCGGTAACTCCCGGGGTAATCATGACCGTCAATTTCCTTGTGGTATTCACTCTCTTTAAGGACCGAGCGACCACAAGTGCCCCCAAAGCGTACGAGTCGTTCGTGGCCAATGTGACCCATGATTGGTCTTCTATACCTATAACAAAATTATTCATTTAAAAAACGAAACAAATTACACTACAATTTCTGAATTGATTAAATATTTGAAGTATGTCAAAATCTCCGTACTCATAGAGAATTGTTCTGCAGTACTATATCTGCAGACAAAAGTAATATTATGAAATGAGGCAAATCGATCGACAGTATGTTTAGAAAGCAACTGAAGGTTAAGAATATTTGCAGAAGCTGATAACGCAAAGTGCTCATCATAATCATAATAGAGTAGTTTATGTGTAGAGTAAATATTTTGCATGAACATCACAGGCACATGTTTCTGTGAACACCTCCAGAGAATCATGCTCTATCATCATATCCCATCCTACTGAACTATCGATGAAGAAATGCGTGACCTTGCCCAATGTGTAGTGAAATTAAAGTCGCGAATCACATCGCTGGCGACAGCATAACTGCCAAATGGTAAAATAGTTTAAGATGCTTTCTGACTTCTCATTTTTACTACGCAGTCTGCTTTGCTTGCCTTGCAGTAGAATACAAAACTACACTGAAGATTAAATTGACGCTAGCGAGTTATGCTAATGTGACTTGAGTCAAGTAAGTATGAATGGTATATGAACCAGGAACTGGTGTAGCGTTAAATTAAAGTCTCGGGACTGGGTTGGAGTGAATGCCAATGCAAGTAGTGAGTATTGGGTTTTTTACGATACACTATCAGCGTATTATGTCTGCAAATGTCAGTCATATTTGATTGGATGACTAAGCAGGGGCTAATTAAGCTCCTAACGATAACTGTGTATGCAACCAGTGTCCAGTTTCATTATTATGTAAGTTTCAGAGGAGGCAAGCTACAAAAGATACATTGAATAATTATTATGCGTGTGCTGTCAGAAATTAAGCGCTTCCTGCTCATCTTATCCTATTTGGAGTACACTTCGTAGGCCAACTCAATTTTTTTGTTTTTCGTTCCACAATTTAGAAATGGCAGTTCTAATTTTAGTGGAAAGAACTCTACGTGCATCTTCTGAAATTACAGCAATAAAAACGTAACACTTCTTGCTAAAAAAGAAAAGTTATTTGTTATCATTTAGTTTCGTTTGACAGTGCAGCTTTTTGAAAAATGTACTTGTACTATTTGATTCACAATGGATTTTTTAAATTGAGCTAGGGAAATGTTACGAATGTACCACCGATGCATGAAAATAAAAGTAAACGAAGACACACGGGTTAAAGTCTTCTAAGTTTAAACGTAGAAGATCATGAATGCGTCAGACATAAGTTGTTGGGGAAGACGTGGTGAATTAGACAACATGAGTTCCACTCCCAAAATGTGTGAAGTCAATTTTCATTATCAGATATTCTTAAAACTGGTTTCCGTTTGGTTGTTGTAAAGTTCTAAAATAGAACTCAAATCCCTTGTGAGCTGTTTTATTATCTCCAGAAACTCAGAGAGATAGGCAAATACATTTCAGTGTATTCTGCGTATAAAAGGAATTATCCTAAAATAGAATGTACAAGCCTAAAATACTCCGAAACTTTCCTGTAAACCAGTTGACTACGCCATGAATGCAATTGAACAATATTGAACCCTGGAATTCCTGGATATGTCTCTTGTCTGTCAAAAATCTTATCTGTCTACTTTACAAGAGTTTGATACACATTTCATGCCCCATGAACAAGTTATGCCCAACGCAACAAAAATAGAATAAAGAATTCAGTAGAAGTCAAAGATTTCTAGGATGCACATTGACTAGATGCATTTCTACCATTCTACCGGTATTCCTCCCACACACGACAGACATAGTATTGTATGTAGATAGTAGGATGTCTACGTAAGCCAACTCATATATATGTAACTGTATTGATAGTAAATGATGGAAAAATCCTATTGACAAGTATACCTAATTCTCGATCACATTATATGCTTCTCAAAATCGCTTGGGGTTCCTCCACGTAGCTACTTAAGTTTTATCGAGACAGGTTTTCATATACAAGACCCTACTGAAAATAAACAGTAGGAAGTAGTTTGAGTTCGAAATCGTGTGCTATTCTGTTGACTAGCGGTATATAGACGAATACCGATACTTTTATAACTTGAATTCTAATAAAAATATACTGTCCATGTGTATGTAACATCTTGTCTCATCCATAATTGGTAGTAACGAACTTTAATTTATGAAAAGTAATTCATGGGTAGGTATAGCCCAAGTATGTGTGCGTATTTGAGCACAGTACAAGTTCATGACTTATTCCGGTTCACCTCATAAAATTATACAAGAATTGCGATGTTGCGTGTAATATTGTGTAATGAAATCTTTCTATTTGATTTCACAGCCAGCAGTAAGTATGTTTGTCCATATCCAAATGCATATGCAGAAGTTTGACAAAATACTGTAGCTCGATTCTTGTACACACTTTCGAATCTTTACAATATGTAAGTAGTAAGTTTTTATTTGGATTAATAAAATCGGCTTACCTGACATATTCAAAATTAATCAATCGGAAACAAATCAGTCCACAATATCTTAGTAGTTACAAAAACACGGGTTGTAAACTTTCCCCCGATGTAAATCGTCAATCACGTTATCACGAAAAATATTATTGATATATAAGTCGAATACTAAACTTCGTTGATGAATCAAGCAGTCGCAAAGAATGACGATACTGATTATTGATTCTGCTAATAACCAAATACAAATCTTGCTTGCACAAATGAATGGAAGAAAAATGAATGAATTAGCACAAGTAGTTCACTGTCTGTGAAGCTTATACCAACTGAGTGAATAGTAAAACCTAAAATCCTTCTTGGCAGGCTGATTCTGAGTCTTGAAAACAGACAGAAGGAATTTGGATGGGCGGAGAGACCGAAACTTCTTCTCTGATCGACTCTACTGCTGCTTTCTGTGAATTATTTCTCAACTCTGCTTCTTCTCTTCTTTCTTTAGCCTGCCTATGCTCTTGGGGAATCCATGCAAAATTATTTTGCTCGTGAACTCGAAATTTGTACTCCGATAAGTCCATCGATGGATCCTGTGACATATAATTAATTACCATTTTAGATACCAATCTATATCACCATAATTCCGATCAGATAAATCCTATGGTTCCTTGCTAACTCACCTCAGGTTTTAATTTCGGCGAGTAATCGTAGAAAAGAACATTGTGTCCGTCTCCCGAGTACAATGTTAGTTCTCTAGGAAGGAATATTCCTTTAGCGTGAGCAGCCACCCAGTCCCCAGGAGGTGGAAGGTCTGTTAAATCCAGTATCTTCTTCTTTTCCTGTGTATCTGTCATTTCACCTTCAAACGATGAGGATTCCCCATTTTCTTTCGAAAATAACTTAACGTCTTCAACAGAGTCTACAATTTTTCCATTTACAGCTACACCTTCGAGTTTAGCAGGTACTCCTCGCATCACTGCCAGAGGATCAATTGAGAACTTAATCTGTTGATTTAAAATACAAAATACCATGAAATCGCTTGAACTCGTAAAAAATATAAATAACAGTCGCTGGTATTTTTATTAAATCAAATTACATCCACATCCGCAGGGACTTCAGCAACTCTGGCCTTCTTCTGCTTTTTGTACAATTTAATTCCAAAGCGTTCGACAGCTGTGGCGACCCAGTCATGAGGAAGGCAAGAGTATGGATAATACAGCCGTTCAAGTATAACTACAGCCCGACGCTTGAAGCGTTTCGGAGTTAACTTAGCCTTGTCACTAGGTTTCATATGTTCGTACCAACTTCCTAGCAAATCCAAAAACGTTGAGTACAAATTCACTTTCTTTTTCGGCACCACAGTCGCTGCGACCTGTAATTCTTCCTCCACAATCTGCGGTCGACGGGATGAAGCTTGGGCCATCTTTCACAATTGTTGACCTTGACACACCACCGTACAACAAAACTATTCCACCACTAAACTGTTTTGATTTAATCACAATATGTACGTGAACACAACAAACTGATGTCAGGTAAATAAATACACGGTATCACTTCTTGTCACTGTGATGGCCCGGCAGTCAATGGTGGCGGGGGTAGACTTCAATTGAGACTTGCTGACAGATTGCTGATAAGAAACAAAGGAGACGTCTTCTCTGTTGTCGGCGATATCCACGCAGTAATTCTTAGGAATGCTCAAGAAACATTCTCCGAAATGCAAAGAAATGCTGCTGAATGAGCAAACAAATTCATGCAAAATGAAGTGAAATAGCACAGCAGGCAACAATAGTGAATAAATAGGTTTATCTATTCAGACTTGAATCGCCTTGATTGGTATTTGGTCAAGTTTATTTCTCTTATAGTCGTAGCGAATGTTTGCAGCAAGGTGTTGGTTAATGGATAATTAATATTTAGTTATTCAGTTCTCAGTGTCAATTTCGGATCAAATTTTCTGTTATAACTTGATTCAATGTCATTTTTAATGGTAAAAATGAAAATGAAAACTTCGGTTGCACCCTTGGATGTAAGATTATTTTGGTAAATTAAACCTTTATAAGCCATGATTGCATAACATTTTGCCCATAAAATATGCAGTTCAGGGATTTCGCAACGCCCAGCATAAACGATGAGGCTGGATTCTTCTTATAGTGTGTGAAAATTATAATTCCATTATTTTAACTCTGGCATTGTTTGTAGGGTGAATGTTAGCTATATTTACTTTTACTGGGATCTTCATTCACATAATAATTCTTTGTAAATGAGCATCCTTGTGTCAGTTTTGTGTTTGGCTCTGCATGTTATTTATTTAAGAACCCTTTAGTCCCTTTAAACTTTTAACACCCACGAATAAGGAGATGATGAGATTATACCTGCTGACTCCTGAAGCTTTTAAATGCTCAAATTAGCACTTGCTTCCTTCAAAAAGAACAAGACTGCATGTAAACTGTTAACTACATCAGGATCTTAAGTCCTCATGTTTTCAACAATCCAATTCATCTTGTAGGACGTGGTTTACTGCAACAAGTCCTAAGTAGTGCTAACTTTTACGTAAGAAAAGTGTAGCGAAAATACGGACAAATTTTGTGTGAATTGGCTTCGTAAGGTTACCAATAGTCAACATAACTTTTGAAATGAAATTGCACCTTCGTATAAATACACTGAGGCCGTGGTGTTAGGCATTCATACCTCATCAAACGATTGGAATTGGAAGACGCTGAGAAACTTACAAACACAAAGATGGCCAGATTATTTTGGGTACGAGAACTTTTAACATTTCTTCACTAATTCCTTGTAAAATTTGAACTTTCGGAATAACCTATACCCTTAATCTCTGACATTGAACAGGTAACGCTATCGCTGTCGATAGTCTTCTTGATGCAGCTTCAGAGTGCGTGGGGATCAGACTCATTGAATTCTGAGGAAGAAGCTCTACTAAAAGAAATCGAAGAATCCCAACTGACCAAAGAAGATGTGAACGAATTGCTGCCGTTGATTTTGGACGATGGTTCCCAAGTTTGGCCAGATTCACAGGAACACCACAGATCAAAGCGATTCATCTTAACGAAGAAGAAGTTGCTTATCAAGAAGCTGTTCATTTTGTCTAAACTCTCTAAACTTGGTCTCCTTGGTGGAGGAGCTGGTGGCTTGGGAGGATTAGGAGGATTGTTCAAAAAGCCCATGCAGGGTGGATATGGTTATGAAAGTCCGAAGCCGTCGTATGGACCCCCACCTCCCAAATATGGACCCCCTCCAGCACCTGAGTACGGACCTCCACCAGCTCCAGAGTACGGAGCACCAGGTTTCGGAGGTGGCTCTCACTAAACTGACCTCTGAGCTTTTCAATCGCAAAATACCGTCATCGCGTTCAGCCATCAATATTCATGAAAGAGAAATTCATCTACGAGGAATATTATTTTTTACAGAAAGATATCATTATTATCTTGTTTCTTTTTTTCTATTCTTGCTTTGAAAATAAACTTTCAACTGTACAAAAATCTTAAATTGTGCTTTAAGCAACTTTACTTTTGTTATGAGAGTTGCAAGTTCAAAGATTTACGACAATTTAAGAAAAAACATTACGATTACACTGAAATAACGTAGATAACTACAGAATGTCTATCAAAAAGTGTTTCAAATTCAATGAGAATGATGAGAAATAAACAAAAATCAAGACACTTTTATACTTTGTCGTATGTACAAAAAGCATTTTCTCAACTTTATTCGAATTGGTATTACACTTTATGCTGATACAATAATTGTCCATTTGTTTTCTAGACTAAATACACATAACAATAGTTAAGAATAATTTTCTGTAATACTATTAAGCTAAGGTTAACTAATAAAACACAAGCATAAATAAATGTTAAACAAATTCATTCAAGTATTTCGTAGCAAATCTCAAACTTGTTTCGAATTCACACATATCACTCAAGTCAAGTGAGTTTCAAGTGTTAAGAGAGTACGGGTTAAACACATACAGGCGCTTTAAAATTGTTCTCATTTGTTTATAAGTAGCATCATTTGATCGTTAAGACTCTTTGCTTAAATGTATAATAAAACTGTACCCCTCTCAGCCAAGTGTGAGATTATGGTAACTTGCTGTTAAATGTAAAATGTGCGTGTGTGCTGGAAGATCCAAAGCTCAGTTTAATGTACCTCTCAGAATTACAGTGACAATCAATCATAATATAACGCTAATTATTATCCACTCAAACAACTACTCTGTTACCTCTCTTCCATTTAAAGTCAAGGAATGGAGCACGATTGAAATACAAAAAACTATTTATTGGGAGAGAACCACATAAAACAAAAATGAATAAATACTCAACAATTCCACGCATGATAAAAGTATACATAACAATCCACTCTAATTCTCATCCATTCTGTCTACAAAACGGTCTATATTGTATTTCGTAGATTTTCCTAAAACTATGAGTTCTAACTGCATTTATTTAGAAGCTTTTCTTCTTCTCCTGCGACGACAATAATTTACTGAATACAAAAAACACTGGAAGGGAATTTAGAGTTTAGTTAGTAGAAAAATAATAACGCTTTCTATATATCAAAAGACATTTAAAAAATTGCATGATACTGTATAGCATATCTCTCTCTCTTCTTCGTCAGCCTTACTGATGATGACAATACTTGCACACAAACACTAAGACACACACACTAGCTAGACATGGGATTCTTAAGGTACTCGGGGTTGTCGAAACCTCCGGCGAAGACGGCAGTTTTTCGGTGGATTGAGCGAACTCTAACAAACAAGAATGCAGCGACGAGAGAAGCCACGACGAGAAGGAGGAGGAGCAACACGAGGCCTACGACGAAGGACGACACAGACATACAAATGCCGTCGATGTCGGAGTGGGAGGAGCTTTCAATCACCACAGACTCTGCGGTGGCGTTGGAGTTTCCAAGATTGAATGCCACGTCTCCTGGGGCCACAACCTAAAGGCAAAAGAATAAGTACACACATGAGATTTAGCTCAGAGTTCAGACTTATCTGTGGAGCCAAATGTTGAACTTTAAGCTTACCTGAATGACACGCGTAGTCTCAACATCAGTCATTTCCTGAGCACTTCGTTTATACACGTGATTAATATGAACAGTGAAGAACTGATGTTCATTGTGTTCATCCGCAGATCTTCGTTCCCTTTGACTTCTGGGGGTTCTTTCGGCCTTGTCGAAGTCAACGGATCGCGGTCTTCCTCCGAGAGCAGCGTACGAAGGTCCTGAGCTGCTGTTCTCGTCGTCCTCTTCTTCCTCCTCGTCTTCTTCGTTCTCAGCGACAGTTCCTTCTCTCTTGACGGAGGAGTAGCCTGTGGAGTGAGTTCGGGGTGGAGGAGGCAGCATCACGTGACTTGGGTGGGGCATCGGTCCTCCAATTTGGTGGGGAGGGTTGAAGGCTCCTGGAGGAGAAGGAGGTCCTCCCAAGTTGTGAGTTGGGTGAGCTTGAGGATTGTTACCGTTCTGAGCTGCACTTGGTGGAGGTGGAACAACAATTTGAGGTTGTTGAACACTTCCTGCGGTTTGTTGGTCTCCGTTTTGAGGTCCGGCTTGAGATGAGGCAACGCTCTCCTTGTTCTCCGAATAAGCACCGTGGGGACTTCGAGGATCTGTGGAAGAGTCAATGAAGTCTTTTAAGTATCGAAATGATTTTGTATGGAACTGATGTTCCAGTGATTCCAACTTGGAACTTACCGACAAGTCCTCCATGTCCAATTTCAGGTGGACCATAAGCATCTCCACCTCCGCACTTGGGCTCAGGACACTGGAATCGACACACTTGAATGACACATTGGAAGTGCACGTTCATCGAGTCAGGGAACTTGAAAGCTTGGAAGTGAGCGTAGGACACGACGGAAGCAGAAGCTCCAAAGTTCTTAATCTTGTGGAATCGCGACATAATCTTTGGTCTCGTGACACATCCGTATTGGTCGACAAGTTGGATTGGAGCTCGCTTTCCATCATGAGCGACACAGTTTCGCACAAGCATGTCGAATTTGTTTTCGTCGTCTTTAATGGCTAAGACCATCGTCATTGTCTGACCGATTTTGACTATTCCAGACACTTCGGATGCCCACGGTCCTTTTCCGACCTGCACAAACGATTAATTAGTAAATTGGGCTCAGAACTTAAGGAAGAATTGATAAGTCTCTCGTTTACCTGAATCTGCATCCAACATTGCAAGTTATCACCGAGGAAGTTAGCCGTCACAGCGTGCAACATGTCAACTTGGAATGGTCTGAAGGTAACACTCTTCTCGTAGAAGTCATACCAGGTGCACCGGAGTTTCCTTGCTTGATCCCACACTTCCTGAACCAACGGGTCGTACTGGACGATTATCGTGTTTTCAACAAAAGTTCCTGAAGGAGCAGGTCCGTAGCCTCCGTTGTTGTTAGCAGAACTTGTCATTCCACAAGCATTCAGGTAGATATCGAAGGTAGCGCTTAAGTGTCCAGATCCAGGAGCCAAGTGAACGCAGTGTGGGTCGGAGTAGTGTCCTTTGGAGAAGATCATTCCGTAGAAAGGTCTATCAAACTCGATATTAACTCTCATATGGGATTTTTCGCATTGAACTTGGAGGATTTTGATTTGCGGCATATCTTGGGAAGATTGGAGAGGCCAGTTTTCAGTGTCTCCTCCTGGAGGACCACCACCTCCTTGCAGAGGAATCTGACCACCCCCACCTCCACCAACAACACTTCCAGGACCTCCGTGAAATCCTGGGGGAGGTGGTCCATAAACTCCTTGAGGTCCGCCTCCATGAATACCAATGCGGTGTTCTGCGGCCATGGCTATTTGGTCAGGGACTTTATCACACACGACAATCTGCAGACATCCAACAAAACATATACATTAGATTCATTCCATTGTCATCAATTCTTGGAAACACTCAGCCATTCAACGTCTTAATCTTAAGTGACCAACTTAATAGTATGACATGTGCAATGGAGCATCGTCTAGTTAAAGCATGTGAGCCATGTTAATTGGACATGATGACAATTAACTCTTAATGATAAAAGTAAAACGCATTCGGTACTCGGTGAAGAAAGAGATAAGGATGCATGCTAGTTTGTAATAAATAAGGAATCTCCTTAAAGCTGCTTATCAATGTGGATCATCTTAATTAAGAAGGGAGTGCGAGGAGATCTCCGAGCATGTGTATCAGAATCAGAATACACAGAAAGTGTGTTCACTTAATATTTCATCTCTTGAAATAGAAGAAGCAGAAAGAAATGAAAGGATGCTGCTGCTGCTGCTATTGCCACTTCTGTTGGTGGTGGAGGGACACACACAAATCTTTATGAAAGAAAGACCCATCTTTTACATGCGAACGAGTTTTGAGGTCAATCCTGTCCGACATGCTCATCATGATTATCTTTTTAATCTCAATGCACCAGAGGCTGAAAGGACTTTAAGTAAGTTGCAATGTTGTACAATAATAACCATCATTCCGAAGATATTTACTCCTTCATTTGTGTTTCATGGATCGAGTTTCATTAAATTGTAGAGCAACACTCAACGTGTGTGTGTGTGTGTGCTCATCTTCACATGATGAATGGGTTGTCGAAGTCTCAGCTTTGTGCAACTTCACATCATCTTGAGCTTTACCATTAAAACTTAATGAATAATGAGAAAAGACTCATCGCTACCTGCTCACTCAATTGTTTGTCTGCCTATATAATAAATCTGTGTGTGTTGGTTCTGCCTTTGCCACAGTCCAAATAATTTCTAAGTCAGTCATAATTGTAATTTAATTTATTACTTGTGTTTACTTTTTACTCTCCTTGTGAGTGAGAGCGATCAGAAGAAACAAAATCGTGGAAAAATCGAAATCTAGAATTCAATCGCATACTCACATTAACTTCATTCTATTCAATTTATGAACTCACTGAACAATACTTTAGAGTAAAGTGTTACTTAATAAACAGTCCAAATCTTAATTGAATGCCCTACCTTTCCTAATATTCATTCACTGAGCTTTCTGGTCAATGCCACAGACACAGACACACACACACAAAATCATGTGTACAAAGAGGAAACGAATGAAGTCTATGAAATCAAAAGAATAATGTGGAAGGTGGGTTAAGTGATGTAATGACTAGTAATTTAATACTCACTCCCAAGTCCCAAGTGAATTATTAAATGTGCCTTCTGCCTTCATCTCTCTTCATCCATATGTTGTACAAATTCAATCTGTATGTATTCTATTATTGTAAAAGTTCGCATATTATAATGATGAATTGATGAGATTATATTGTTACAAAACTTCCTGTAACACAGCACGAGATCCCAAGTGCGTATCACCCCTAATCAAGAAGATCAAGTGTGACTTCAGGTAAACACTGCACACAGACAACATTTTTATTCTACCTACAGTAGTAACGAGAGAAATTAAGATGCATATGAAATTGATGTGTCATCCAGGCTACTCGATTCAGTTGTGGGATTTAAGGATTACACGATGGGGACTGGGTGTCAGGTAAATTGACGAAGACAGAAGAAGATGCTGCAGTGAGAATACTTTCGACTTCGAGTGAGAATGTCGAGAGAGACCAGGAGAGCGTGTATCCACAGCTAAGAAGGAATTTGGTATGGTCCCTTGGTGAATCTGGTAATTAGTTCAACCGGACATTGAATTTGGGTCAGAAAGGATTCACTTTTTCTGTGCACTCACAAATAAAACCGTCTTCACAGTTTACACCTTTCAAAGACTTTAATTTAAGAGATAATTCAGACGAATACTTAATGAAAACAACAAAGAGTAATACAACGCGAAGGGAGGAAGGGAGATGAAGGATTCAAGATCGCGTAAAACTCCCCTGTCGGAAATCATATCTACCTGCAGGGGATTGCGAGCACAGATAAAGTTGGAAATATTAATGAATTGTTCTTTTACTTTCTTATGCAGTACACGATCTGTCAAAAAGTGTATCAATAACCGTGGAGAGAAATTCGCAAACGGGGACAACAATCCAATTGCATTTATATTGGGTATTAATAAATGTATCCCGATGATTCATGAACTCAGAATTCAACTCTAATCTGATTTCTAATTCTAAAATAACTTCACGGGAATGCCAAGTGAATGTCTTTAAATGCACCGTGAACTTGTGAACGTGAAGATTTTAAACTGTCTAATCATTTACGGATTGGATTTTCTGCTCCAAAATTAAATAAATGGTGAAGTTCAAAAATCTAGTACTTAAGTGATATGTGTGCTAAAGATGTAATAAACTATATACGCTTGTATTGTGTACCCAGTATTTTATATTCCTTCCCAATTTTATGAGAAAAAATGAAGAACCGTTCGCAAGTTGTAATTCAAAGCTTCGAGTCAACTCATATCATTCCGAAAAATTAGATCACTGTCAAGTGCACAATTGTAGTGCACGTGAGCATTTAAAGAAAAAAAGTTCAGTCTTCACCTTCAGAATGCACGTATAGTTAGTTTGTCATAATCATGAACAACCACAGGGAGGAAGCTTTGTAAGAATGTAAAAAACTATTATGTTCAGTGGCTTCCTTCTCTAATGCGAGTGACATAAGCACATGTGTAACCACTTTGTCTCTCTTATTCAATATCAATGTGAACGGGGACGCAGTTTTTGCTTACTTAAAAAACATCCTACATTACTTAAAATCTCGAGATCATTTTTCATACTTAACTTTACTTACACACAAATTAGTCGAATTCAGGAGAAATTGCTAGGAGTTCTAATCTCTCACTGAACTTAAGGGAATTACCGTTGCATTAGTGAACCTAGTATTCATTTACTAGTATTATTATGTCAATTAACAAACTGATTGCTTAGTAGTTCATAAATGGGACTTGGTTTGCAGGAGAGTTGTCACTTTGTAATAGTAGTGGCTCATAACCATTGTTGAATTGATGAAGAAAACAAATAAGAGATTGATTAACAAATCTTGTAAATCTAGACACCAGGGCTGGATTACATTAATTTCGAATTTACTAAAAAATGCGGTTCAACTATAATACAGGCTACGACTTTTGCTGCGAAGGCTAATAATCAATGAAATTAATCAACTCTACTTCTGTGGAATAAACTAATAACAGAGAACTGGACAGGTGCATGAACGATTGCTGACATTGACAAGTGAGTAATTGGATATGTCAATAGGTACAGAAGAATTGATGAATCGAAAACAAATTGATTGATTTATGAATGAATACGCAAGACAAACTAAGCCTACCTAGAGGTATTAAGTGAAATCCTTTCTTGTCTTCATTCCTCGCTAACTATTTGCAAAACACAGTTTACAGAGAAGGACATTGTTGAACAATTATTTGCACATGACTCTGCATGAAAATATGTCTGTGTGCTAAAATTCTTCTTCATTCTTTCTACTAATTCGGAGAAATTATCGCCTTTAATTTCTCCTTGTATGAATTTTTTTCGTTACTGCTGCGGGTTATAATCCTAACATTCCTAATAAATTCCTAACCCGAGGATTGCATATGATTGTACCAACGCATTTCATTTCCTACAGCAATTAAGGTCGTATGCAACAAGATGAGCGTGGCGTTTCACGCATGTTGTTTCGCTAAAAAATAGTGCGTAAGAGGGATGAAAGACAACAACCTCATTCTTAAGTCCATTCATTATCACTTAATAAGTAACTCACAATATAAACTACTCTTACATGTGTTAATTGGAAAATGTGGAATTGGGTCATTCTGACTAGCAAACAGATTTATGAATAGGAGATTTTTCAATTTCAAATTTCAATGCCAACAGTTCCACTCCCCCTTGAGAGCCGAGAAACGCTGAGGATCTTACAACTTGTAATCTCTCTTCGAATCAGAAATGGTGAGCAGTCGAGCAATTTAAGTCGGTGATTTATTGGTTACCTCCGTTGACACATTGTCATCCGTTACCGCACAATAATTATGATTTCACCGTGCGCATTTTGCTATGCAGCCATTAATTATGCTAATATATCAGACAGCCCGACTTAAATGCGATTGATAGCCTGTAAACTTCCAAACCGTGTCCTGTTTGTTCCTTCATTCAATACTACTGACTTGTTGGTGCTGCAAGAACTACAAGAACGAGCAACGAGTTCCATTATAAACCTTCAGTCTTCAGTGGACTCACATTCTTCATGATCAAAGACATTTCTTTCATAACGGGAAGTTGTCTCAAATCTTTTAATGCTTATTGTGTACCACTTCAGAAAGTAATAAGCCAGCAATTAATTACTACGAGAACAATGAGCTTACAGCAGTCTAAAATTGTTTAACCCAAATAACCCAATTAATAATTAGATGAGAAAACTAGATTAAGCTTAGAGAGACTTACTTAGGGAAAATGCACATTCAACGATTCAACAGTCTCTAAACTGTGAGCCAAAACATAAGTCATTAATGTTACGAAAGTAGGCAAAATGCATTTTAAGATGAGCTGAATTACACTACTAATTACTGTAAAGTTAATAGGAAGATTCACATCAGCATCAGGTGAGTTATTCCACGAAATCAACTTCGTCAAGCCACTTCGTAAAACAAATAAACTTGACATTAACACGATTGTCAGAAATGATCCGATGTTATTTAAAAATTTATATAAAAGCTATTTTGATTGGGAAGAATATATCGCATTGCAAATCTAATCTTTCTAATCTCCTGTTGTCTTGTTTGTTTTGTTGATCTTCTTCATGTCTCCCTTTTGTCATCTCGTCGTGTATACTTCGACCTACATTCCTCTAACCACCAAGTAAACTAAAAGGAACTACTGCTGAAGCTACGGAACTTCATCATCATCTCCACCACCAACCAGCCAACCACCACAGACTTTCTGATGCATATGTCTTTCTTTTATTTAATTCCTTCTTTGCCAATGTCATGTCTATTTCAGGAGAATACGATCTTCGTTGAGATCTACGTCGGCGAAAAATCACGACAGTGCCATTCTGCCTGGTACACTGTTAGATCTGCTTTCCTTCCCACCATTCATTCCTCTAAAGATAGAAGAGGAAATAGAAACCTCATTTAAATTCCTTTTGAAATCTAAATTCGTTTTCTTCAGGAGACCTCCTTCCCTTGTTTACTTGCAGAATCATCTTCATTCAATCTCAGTAGTATTCTTCATACACATGTTGTTTCTTAGCATATCCCACTCCGCCCTTACTTTTACTTCACCTGACAAAACAATCTCTTCACTTAAGTACTTCAAATCTATGTGTACTATTAAAAGGTTTTCTTTAATTTATTAGCATTTAAATGTTCTACAATAAAGTTCCGCAGCTTTGATCATCTCTAATTTCGCTCGCTTTTGATTATTGAATTAACTCGAAATTCGTGTACTTTGCACTTTTTGCAGTTTTAATTCTACTCATTTAACTTTAAATATAAATTATTGTCCCAGGCAATCCTGTTTATACACCAATTACGAGTCCTGATTCTTCCGAATCAAGTTCAAGGGAAACGTAAACCAAACATAAAGGAATTGAAAGAGTAAGTTTCACTAGCCACGATAAAAAGAAAAGTACTATTTTTGTTTGCGTAGCTAAAGGCAAGTCCGGATACTTAAAAGTAAGTTTTGTGAGAATGTAAAGATGGTGATTTTGCCAAATGTGAAATTGCAATGAGGGCAGGTGCATATATGGGTGTCTTTGGATGACTTGCAGGTTTCATTATTCATTGGCATGCTAATCATGAAGCTACATAAAAAATGCAATGATGCAGCCAAATGTCATATTATTTTTTCTGACGTGTGTACCTTTGAATATGAGCTTATTAAGGAAGAGGATGGATCTCTAATGAGACACACGGGAAGGCATTCAAAGATCATTACCTGCGATAAGGTGACTAGAAGAAGACAGCTGTGAAATGAAATCGAAGACATTGTTTTTCTTAAGGACAGATTGGTCAAACTCCTAGTCGAGGAGGAAACATTTGTCCTGCTAATCAGTCCGCATCTTCTTCTTGTAACATTCGTCCGAGATTCGTCTGATGAGGAATCGCACGAGGAATTCGTTCCTAGCGAATGTGTCCTTCTCAGCTGAAGAAGAGGGGATGATGACATTTTGGCAGCTTTTGGAAGCGAGCAATCCGGTGTATTCTGCAAAAATAATTTTTAAAGTAAACATTTAGAAAACTCAGTTCAGCATTCCTTCAAAATTCTACTCGAATCTGTATCTCTGTTTTCATTTTATTGTGTACGAATAGAACTATTATATGCTTATTGTTAGTTAAAAGAATCTGTCTATGGACTCAAAGCATTCGTCGGGAACTCTCAGAAAGTAAAAGTAGTGTTCTTTAAATGGTTGCACATAAAATAACAATTTGCTCATTCATGACTACGGTTATTCGTGTTTGACCAATTTTGTAGCATCTTTTATGAACTTGAGTAGAAAATGGACGAGAGCAACACAGTTCATAAAAGACCGACAGTAAGTGTGTTCACTCATTTCAACTTTCTCTTGTACTGCCAATAATGCATCGACGAAATCTTCCTTTGGCTCCGTGTTGGACTTGATTTTCTCTTGTTACTTTGTGTCAGGATGAAATCTATCAAACTTTAATTTAGGAAGCCTCTGCCTGCTGATTTCTAACATCAAGAAACTCAAGAAAGTTCATATGGATGTGTGCTGCGTGCATAAAATACACATTGATGTTGCAGATCGATCTTGTTTTCCAACAACGATGTTACTTTCAATCTTGAACCAAACAAAGAATTGTAGAATATCAACTGTGCTATGACTAATGTAAAAATTCCATTTCTATTTTTCTTACTTTACCACAAAGATAGTAAACGTTTCACATTGTATAAATAGTTGTAAGAGATTATTTTTCATTAAATTTTCCCTTCATATTGTTCTTTGCCAGTTAAAAGCGATAAACATGCCTGCATTACTTCATGGCTGCTTATCATTATCCAATATCCGAAAGGGAGAAAAGTGGTATAAAGTAGTTGCAAAGTGACAGTAAAAGTGGATTCGCAGGTTTTGAGAGTCTGTGAATTCTACCTATCAAATTTCCTGAAGGAAAGGTTGAGGCAGGTTACGGTCGTATACCTTGCACCGCTTACTATCGGTAGACAACACGAGTGACCTTTTTCTCGTGATCAACTTTTTTCATGTTGTTTTTCTTCAAGACTTGTTTACTGCTTTCTTCACGTGGGATCCAGACTTCATGAATGAAACGAGTAAAAACGAGTTTTTCGCTTTTGCAGAAATCTTTTAGTTTTACTTTCAATTTTAAGCTGAAATTGATGAAAACTTGAAAGTTTTCATGCTAAATCGAGTATGAAAAGAAGGCCGGATGTAGTATTGAAAATTTAAATGGCTTATTGTTATCAAGTTTTACGTTCTGGTGGTGTGTCTTACTATCAACAGTTTATTAATATCCTCGCAGTTAATCTTGAATATGAACAGATGTGCTGTCCGACGGTATGAAATTAATATCCCAATTCTGTGTAAAGGATAAGGTGCAGTCAAGATGTCGAGAAGATAATCATCTTACCTTATTCATTATTTTGTTAATTACTTAAATCCTTTGTAGCAATTGCTTCAATAGCATCCAGCACTGTTACACTGTGGTGGGTCAAATTACTCTTGACACACTTGAGTTATTACTAAACACAAATCTAACGCAGTAGTAGTTCTATAGTTAATCCACATTCTGAACCCACAAACGGCTATAGAAGGATTGTACACTTATGAATTCCATATTCAAAGTCTTCTCGATTCCTAAATTACAACACGAAATAATTTCTGGCAAGGCTTTCCACACAAAAATATTGTGAGGAAAGAAACTAAAAGTCTCACTTTGCTTTACTCTTTGTGTATGGACCAACTCACCAGTAATTTAAGGTAGATGTGTGTAAGTAAAGTGTAAAATCAAGGGGACGACATTTTTCCAAATTCTAATAGAGGAAACAAGAAGTAATTTTTAAAAACAGAGATAGATTTCCAAGAAGACAATCCTGAGGGTTTAAAACCGGATTTTGAATTAAAAGGTAAGTGTGTAGTTTGTAGTAAAAGTAAGGATAATTTGAGCGGAGACAACTGTTAGTGGCGCAGGTTCTTGCGTTTGGAGCAACAGGTACGAATGAACTGAGACCAAAGAGGATGATTGAAGGGAATGAAACAATTTGAAACACAAGAATATGAATAGGAAGGAATCTCTCTGTACGCGTCTCACTTTTGCTAAAGTATATCACAACAATAGATGAAGATGAGTGTGTCAGTATTATTAAGGTAGTGAGTGAGTCTTGCTTGCAATAATTCGTAGAGGAATGATAATCATAAATAGGTATGGATGGAAGAAGCCCACGAGGAGGGGATGAAATAGGATGTCTACAACCGAAATGAGGCAAGAGCAAGCAACCCTTTACTATGCCACTACTGGCCTACATGTAAAGTTTAATTTTGAGTTTTGAGTGTGAAGTGAAGTTTGAAATCCAAATCTCAATTTAACTCTCCTCTCGTATGACCACGTTAACTCACTTACACCCTCAATCCCCAATCGTTTGCTAATCCTTCGCCTTATCGTAGATAGTGCCAAGAACAAGGTCTTATGCTTTTGTGCATTTGGTACTTTTCATTGTAGTCAGATCTTCTGACTGTAGTATACATGCCTTCTTAAATTACCACAGGGGTATGTATGTTCACCAGCAAGACAGGGAACTCCCTTAAGCAAAAGTAATAAAAATGTGTTTACTTTAGCCCTACAGCATTACTCGCATTCATAAAGATCATTTCTAAGGGCTACCTGTACCATTAACATCTTCTCTCAGCGTGTAGAGTATGCATATTCACCTTAATGTATGCAAACTCAATTTAGTGTGTGTGGTGGGTGAGACAATCATGCCCGGCTTAAATCTCTCGAGTCCTAAGAAGACTAATACACTGCTAAGCACCATGCCACATTTCGAGAGAGAAAGAGTCCCGTTATTTGGGTAGTGTGTCAGTAATGCTATTTACTACCTTCAACACGTTGACGTCTCGGAAGAAGATGAAGTTAAATCTAGAGATTGAAACTTCATGTAATACTCTTCACAAGATACATATGTGTATGCATAATGTTAATCTTCTACTCCTGCAGGACATATGCGTGTTGGGAGATGGCTATAAGCTTCGTAATTGTACATCGTGTACGTCAACGAACACTAAATTGCTCTGTTTTGAATATGAAGGTGAAGGCATTCGAGATATAAAAGTGATTATTAGGAAGTGATACGAAGAGTTATCTTTAGAAAATAGTAAAAATGAAAAATGATCTTGCGATTAGGTATGAAAAGTGTAATCATGTTTCCTGGCATATACACGCCCATTATGTTCTCCTATCTTGACATTAAAGGCTAATAATACACTCACCTGTGTTATAGCAAAGCAGGTGTCTAGCATACCTCTGTCCATTCTTTATCTCTGGGAGTTTATCGATGGGTTTATGGTTTGTTGGGAGAGTAAGTTATGATCCAATTAGACTGATACTTAGATCGATCAGTGCAGGCCTTCTTAATAACCGAAATGTTAAGAAACTTTCGAATCCTTTCGTAAACATACAAAATTGAGCTTGGTTCAGCAAGCGATATTCATGAATAATATGCGGGCGATATCGTCGGAAGTAAATATACCCTCCTAAATTTTGTGAATGCCGTCTTAAATTCCAAATCTTAAGCCAAGTTTTACACCTACGAGTAAATAGAAGTTATGGTTTGAATCTTTGAATTGAATCCTGAAGTTATGGATGGGCATAGTAGACGAAGTATTCAGGACAAAGTGTATCCTGAGGAGTTTGACACATGAACAAGTTCTGTAATCCTTTGTCTTCCGTGTTGAACGTTAAACTTGTTAATTACGCAGATATGATACAACTAGAGGGGTTTAGAGTTTAAGACTATCCATAATCCTGACACAAATTCTAAATGATTGGACCGAAGAAAGCCTGTGTGCTCAAAGAATGACACATTACACTTGTCATGTACTTCTAGTACAAAATGTAATAAATATTTTTCTCACCCACACACAGAAAAGAATTCACAAAAGAAGACGGATCGAACTTTTTTGCTGGTATCTCGCAGTCATCATAATCATTCTTCACATCCCATTGTAACGAGAAATGTGGAACAAAGGGATCATCATGTTTGTTTGAGGTTTTATACTCTGAATCTCTCACTCCACCGTCGTGCATTACACTACTTGTGTCATCTTATGATTCGAATGATGAGTTACTACTGCTCAACAATTCCTACCTATTTAGGTATGTTTGTCTATTATGTGACATGTAATTAGGTAAACCAACCGTTACACTTGTAGAAAAGTCACTAGAGCAGTTGACTCTTATTATGCAATTTAATTTTAGTACTAGATTTATACCAAGTAGGTCTCGAATCTCGAAATTGCTTGCTCAGAAAGAACCAAATTTGTATCTTCATTTAGTTATTTGAGTACGTGCGATAATATATAACTAGTCCGATTCTGCTCTAAAACATTTGCGAATTTAACGAATTTGTTTAGTAGCGTGTAAACAGAAGGCAATAAATGAAATAAAGCAACTGTAGCATGTTGATGAGTGAAAAATGAACATTTCAAATGTTATGATCACTTTCACATTAGGAAGAGATTCGTAACAATGGTTCTGGTCACGTACATTGGATAGGAAAAGTGGCCATTTCCTAATTAAATTTTTGGTTTACATCCGCTATGACTAAAGCCATAAACTTCTGATTTCTCGTAAGAATTCATTGTCTGTATGCAGATGTTGTTGTGTCATCGGCAAACACATTATATATATCCTTTTGGGTAAGCCCAACTTAAAGACAAAAGTGAAATCGTTTCCCAATAATTTCAGAGTACATTGTAAACTTGACTCACTGTGGATTTCATTTAGGTGGGTAGGGAAGAGTGTCGCTCAAAAGGAAACTCAAAGAGATTCGAAACTTCATCATTATGCCATCATCATCATCAAGTCCAGATAACTACTTCCATTGTCATCAGAGCAAACAACATAATTCTCTCACGTAATTATTTTTACGTTGTTTTGATTTGAAAGCCATTACGTTAGACACGAAACTACCTGTAGATGAAGTCGAACACCAAAATTTACACAATCAAATAGCCTCTGAAATGACAAAATGCAAGTTGTCTCTCCTCAACATCCGGCTTGCTTTCGTCACGGCTCGTTTCTCAATTCGTTTCTCTCGTTCAACTGGATTCATTGCGAATTACACAGTCTTAAATTCAATTTAAGACAGTGCAGTGTCATACCTCTAAACGAGAAGACGGATGGAATGGTAATAATATTTTTCGTGTGAAGTGTATCATTCCGTAAGTGAAAGTTGTTTATGTGCTTTCCTCATAAAATGTAAATAAATATAATGTACTTCGGCTTCACAAAAGTCATGCTTTCCAGAATGCAAAAGTAAACGTGAATGTTCTGTCATAAAAGGCATTTAAAATTTTGCATAAGTAAGTAAACTCAAATAAAAACCAGATTTATTCACTGCGGCTCCATTGAAAGATGGAAGTGAGTTAGCACTTCACATTTCATAAAATTTGCAAATCATTATCGCTCATTATTATACGCATGTTACAAGGGAAACTGTATCATTCCTCTGTGTGTTAGGATACATGCACAAATCTCTTGCAAACTTTGTTTAATCAAATAATGAATTCACCAAGTGAAATCGCCAACAAAGACATTAATCCTGGGGACTCGTTGTACTCACATGAATGAAAGGCATACTAATTGAGCTAAAATTCAAACAGGACTCTCATGACTCAGGAGTCTCAGATTTACAATAAAAGGAACAATTTGTCAATCAAGATTTACTTTCTGCTGTTCTGCAATGGAACGGATTGCCTTTTCAATGTAATCGAAATGAAGCATAAGTGAAACACTTGTTCACGGAAACTTGAGCATAAATTCTTATTCGAAAAATCTCAATGCATCTTGAGCACAATGCTCTGTGTCTCCTGTCTCGCAGTTTGGTTTGCTGTCTGTCTTCTGAGGAAGCCAACTGCTGGTGACTGCACCCACTGCTGCTTTATCTTTTACACCAAAGATAAGTATACACATGTAAAATGTATAGCAAGAGTAACGGAAGATGCAATTTTTTCCACCACTGCTTTTTGCTTGCCGAGATTTAGAGTGAAGTTAAATCAGTATTCACATACTGAGAAATACCTACACACACATCAGCAGTGCCATTACCACTGCAAGTTTTGTTGGGGATGCAGAATGATTTTTAAGGTTCGTAAAGAATTGCGAATAAGACGCTCTTACTCACTGACACAGATTCTTTACACAAAAATTCAATGCATCTTTCAACAAACCTTCACTTCTTCTGCACACTACATACTCACCCATTGTGTGCTCACTCAAGCATTCTTAGAATAGGTGCAAGATGAATGTGCGTAATCTACGAGGAGAGAGAGAGAGAGACTCTGACATCCTCAGGAGCAGACAGGTAAAAAGGAAGACGAGGGGGATGCTTATCTTTGCACAGGATAAGTACAATAACTTGTAATCATGCACCTGCCGAAAACGCACGTAGTTTGGAAATTGCTTGGGATGAAAGATAAACAGTTTTTTGCTCGAATGCAGGAAGGTAGGTTAACAAAACGGAAATTGAAACTATTATATATGTGAGAGAGCAAAGTAGTACATCTTTTATCTCGCATGGAGAGTCACACTGAATTGAGAAATGATCTGTATTATTCGCAATGAATGAAGCCATTAAATGAGTAAACGCTACGTGGGGAAGATAGTGAGAAATAGTTCAATTGCCGAGTTTCAATTTCCAACGCATCTTAAAATACAATAACATACTTGTTAAAGAAGGTGCTAGTTAATTCTATTCTCTGAATGAACTACACAAAATATCCTTCCTTAAAAGGAAGAATCCCTGTGTTGAGTTTGACTTTGGCATTGAAATTGATTTCGATTCCATTTTCCATTGTCTTAGAATAATTAAACTGTCAAGGAATCCACCCAGGATTTCTTGTTTAGGCATTGGAAAGAGTCATTATCATGTTGCAAGGTAATAAAATAAGGGAAATTTATCGTTTGATAGCGAAATTCGTGTTCCAACAATTGACCAGGTTTCAAATGAGATCTCTACACGGCAGGTGTTAGACTTGCGTTTAAAATTTTTCCCAAAGTAGAATGCTAAATACACCAACTGACGATTGATGCAGTCGTAACTAAAACCAATCTTTGTATTCTGCTTTAGTTGGGACATGAAACGAATTAAAACCTGCAATTTTAAGAAGCTGAATTAAACGAACCGGAGCTGGTAGATATACAGGGTGATTCACGAAGATGGGCCACACTTTCAACCCTTATAACTTTTGACCCTGTAGTCGTACTGGAGAAATAATACTTTTATGTGGAAGCCAACAAAATTTCCTATCAGTACGTGTGAAAAAAGTTTCAAAATTCGTAACCCGAACGGACCTATAAATGTTCAATTGGAAAATGTACCCTAGGCAATGAAAACATCTCCCCTGATTTTAAACAGCAAAT
>JAQGAD010000321.1:0-46748 GCA_034696625.1 Isotomurus palustris | reverse complement strand
ATCATTTTGGACTTGGGGGTGAATGCATACTTAGCTGTAAAGGAGGCTTTTGGATTTTTGCCTCACCTAAGAATAAAACAAGTCATGAAGTAAATCACAGCCAGCTATAAAGGCTTTGGAAAAGCTTTGAATCTGAATTCTTCATACATTTACCACAAAGTCATACATTTCTTATGCCATTTTATATTTTTTATAAAGCAAACTCGGTAATTTGTTGCATACTCATATATTATTCAGAAATTCACGACTAATCAGAAATTAGTAATCACTAGTGTCTTATTGAAGTCACTAAAATAGAGCACACGTAGGCTATAAAAAGTTCTAAAATATAATTTGAGACAAGATCAAGCTCAAGCTGGGATGGTGAGTTAGAAATGTTAGAATAGAAATGAAGTGTGAGCAAGGCAAAAAGTTCAAAGTTGTATGGATTTGTATGAAAAAGGAACGAGGGTGGTTGGCGTGGGTCGAGTTGGCAGAGCCTCTTCCAGCAGCAGCCTCGTTCATCGTGTCTTCATTCGCTCACAACACTCCGCGCGTGCTGGAGGTGTCGTCTTCTTTCTGTCGTCCTCGTTAATTCACACAACGTCCTTCAACGCCAAAACAACTTCCACGACACTCCCTCGACGTGTCTGCACCCCCAGGTATTCGAAATCAACACAACTGCCCTCCGATAAGCCTCGAATTCCACGCATTCTCAAGAAAGCAGTGATACCTTTTTTTACAAATAATTTTATTATTATGCTGACATGTTCACTCGAGTTCGAGTGTAACAGCATGACAATCGCGGTTAATTATTAATTCCATTTAATTTTACGTTTTTATCGTAGTTTATTAATAGTGCAAGATTTATTACTGACGTTTAGGACACTTCCAGAACTTTCTGTCGCATTGTTCACGTATGCGTCATAATATCATTGTGGATCGTGACGTTGAACGTGAAGTTGCACGAAATTCTTCTTTGTGCTGCTGCAGTTGAATTGCATTTTTGCATATGTTTGTTCGTCTTGGTTCACTGAAGTCTGTGTTCGAACTCACATCAGATTTATTCTTGGCAAGTTTTCAATTTACGGTTTTCGGAATTTCGGATAGATATAGATATTTGATTGCTATATTATGATTATCTGTTCGTTAGACCACCACTGCCGGCTGTCGAACTAGTCGAACGTCGAACACCAGCAAGTCTGAACACGTTGCATTAGTGGTATTTCTAGTTTGAAAGCATTTAGGTCAAAGGTCATTTAAAACTTATGAATTAGTTATAGTTAGACTTCTAGACTGTCCTATTCATTCGGCGTGTGGGGTTGCTGGTAGGCGGTGTCGGATAGTTAAATATAAAGGCATTAAGGCAGTTATTAATCATTAACAAAACATTTCTGTGAATTAACACGAGGACAGTCGTGTATTGTTTTGTGTGACGGGCAAAGGATATAGAGAGTAACAGGAACTTGTGATTCGGCTTGCGTTTCGTTCCTATATTTCCATAATTTATAAATATAACTTGGTTATAAAAATAACTTGATTTTGCGTTTTTCTAGAAAGTTTGAAAATAACTCGGGACATTGAGGTGGAGTGAGTGAAATCGGAGACAACCGAAGATTGTATCTCTACAGGAAGAATTTCAATTAGAAAAGGATTTTCCATTTGCATTCATCAAGGTTTTGAAGAAGCACTTGAAGTGAAGGCTCTTTCTAAAGAATATTCCTGTTTCGTCAGTGGGGGTGAGTAGATTTAGTAAAGTAGTTTGTTATATACTAACTGATTGAAACGCCGTGCTCTTTGATAGTACATTTGTAAGTGTTTGAGTTTGCCAGGGTCTCAGAGAAGTTGAGGACTAGGGGTGTAATTTTGTTTGCAATTGTTTTGTCGTATCTTCTAAGGGGCTGCAAGATCAGTTCCATTAGTTCAGTTAAAGGTTATATGGTTATATCAGAATAAGCCAATTGTGTAAATAGATACAGGCTTATGACATAAGGGTCGTGGATAGAGCGTGTTCGTGCTCTGTAGCTAACTGAGATGATTATTCTTGAATGCCGTAATCCGTTCTTGAGTCTTGTAGTAGAATGACAACTACCAGGACTATACCAGGACAACTATTTCAAAAAGATAGAAATTACACTTCTAACTGTATTAATTAGTTTAAAAACTAGTTTATTGGATTTGGACGCTTACGTTCATTCTAGTGTAAAAATCTGAAAATCAGGTAGATTATGAATTGTTTGATTGGTGTGTAGTAGCTGCTGGTTTTCTACTGAAACGCCTATGCCACCTGAATAGAGTTAGGAAAGGACAGATGGCTAATAATATCTAAGCAGAATGTTCCCCTCAGAATATTTAGATTTGTGTGCTGGGCTATATTTAAAACATGTGCGTACTAACCCGCAGAGAGATATTAGCTGATTTTTTTTAAAGCAAAGCTAGATTGCAGGCAATACTTCAAAAAATTGTATTGCAGTTATTATTTGTTGAATTAAGCTTCAAAATTATCCCATGCGTTGACAAGAACGGGATTTATTTGGTTACAAAATCTAGACAGGTTGGTTTTCATATTGAATAGATACATTTTGACTGTGTTTCACCTCAATCCATCTCATTTGCATTTGAATGTTTTATCGAAGGAAACAGGAAACCCAAGTTTGTGTTCTGTGACACGTGAATTTCTATGCTTTTTTTTTACTTAATCTACATCCAGGATTTGTTTATTTTGATAGTAGGTTGATTGGTTAATGATTTTGATTTCATATTCAAGGGCCCTGTCATTTTTGTCTCACTTTACTAAGCGAGTCCAAATTCCAGTATGACATAGGCCACGGAGTTAAACCTTTTTAAGGTTTCTAATCCTTGTGAGAACACACTCCGTATTTTAATGGCCTATTAAATCAATGAATACAAATTGTTAGTCTCTAAGATTTGGTTTCCCTCAGAACTCATTATTATCATTATTTTTCCTTCTGCCTTTGCCTCATCATTAGTCATCATTGCATTGTTAAAACAACTGCAGAGAACACGAAATCAAGGGACTTTGGATTTACCAAACGATATGAACAATTCCTTATCTCATCATTCACAGCTTTGACAGGCAATCATTCTATTTTCTCATTTTATGAAATCAAAATGACTTTGTATTAGTTGTATACAAATATCTTCAGTACCCAAGTGTAAGTGAAGGTGTATTTATTTACTTCCCAAGTAATGCAACTTAGCTGCAAACCCGTAGGAAAGAAAGCTGAAAGCTTAACTGACCATGTTATGTGTGTCTCTGGGAACACAAACATTGTGGTTGCATGATGATAATGGAATTGAGCGATAAGCCCAACTAATGTTTGTTAGATAATGTTGAAATGGACATTTTGGTCTGTGCATGGCCTACTTTAATCACTAAGCTGTTTTACTTAACGCGTCTTCTTCCATTTGGTCTTTGACTTTCTAAAGTATCGGAGGAGTGAGTGCACGAGTGGTTTCCAATATCATTAGGTACAGAATCTCTAGGCTACGTCAACCAGTGCACAGTGGCCATAATGATGTAAGTTATTCCGAGAAATCCCGTTTAAAAGGTGGAGGAGGTGGTTAAACTCTTCATACCTTCGTCTTCCTTCATTCAGTCAGTCCCTCCGACTTTATTCCTCCTTTTCCTTGTGTGCAAAAATCGCTACCTTTTTTTACTTGACTAATACCAACACACAAAACCAACTGAACGCTGAAGCTGAAACCAACCCGTTTCTAAGCCATATGATATCAATTTCATTGTTAGGGCATAACTATCACTCAGCTACTCGCGTTTCAATCCTTACTCTATAATTATGGATAGATTCTTATGAAGATTATGATCATATATATAGTTGTGTTCTGCGGTAGAAGAGATTGGTGAGGTTTGTCTCTATAGTCTCTGTCTAGTGGTCTTTTGTACTTGTACAGGTACTTTCATTTTTATTTTGCAACTTTGCAAGTCTAGCCTTTTTCAATTCAACTGACTCTTATTCCGAGTTAAATGCCCGGACAAAGAGATGGGTAATGATAAATTGCAATTCATAACAAGTACCAGTGGCTGTGATGGCTGACACGAACTGAACTATATAGTAGCAAAAGGTATCATCATCATATTTTATGCTACTGCATTTCATTGTGTGTTTGTGTGTGGAGGAGGAACTGGAGCCTACTTAAAGAAGAACACATAAAGAGTTCATGCAAAACTAGGGAGACGGGAGAGTGGGAGAAGCAGAAGGGTGAGATGGGCGATGAAGTTGATCTCAATCTCCGTTCCATTTTGGTAGAAAGTAGAAGTAGAGAGGAGATTCGATCCCTGAGTTCTGTCTGAATATTACGAGGTCGGCTAAACAACAGACCATTTTTGAGAAATGAGATCCACACGAACACGGCTAGGGTGAGAAAAGATGATACACAAATAAGTAAGGCCCCAGTGAAATAAATATCAGTGGAGTGTAGGGAATGTCCTGAATGTCCTCAGCCTAAGTACAAAGTAGTAATGTGATAAGCTCCCCTCGTCTGTGGGAGAAAGATGTCGAACACAAATGAGAGTGAAAAGTTTGATACGTTCAATTTATTATTAGCATTACACAGTAAGATAGAATCTTTTCTGGCCAAAGGGTACGGTTACGAAGATACGATCTGTTCAGTTATTAGCTCTAACAGTTTCTCTGCCTTATCTATTGAACACTAATCTTGTATTCTTGAGTGCAGTTGAGTTTGAGAGTCGACAAGAAGTCTATTTATGCAAAACGCTCACTCCTTGCGGAATCTTACGCTCAGAGGAGGATTGCATATTTGCATCTTAGTCATCATCATAATACATTTAAATATCTGAAGACGAGCTTTTACTTCAACGCAAGGTAAAATAGCCATGTGGCTGCAGCATGCAATTCTTTAACTTCATCAGTTCCAACTTTTAACACATAATCTGTTATTCCCTTGTACATGCGTCCTTCCATTCGAGACATTATGCAACGCAGACCATTAGGTTTCTCACGTTGTACAACATTTGTCTCCGACATCCGAAGACTTACTCTATAATGGGCCAAATGGTCTCTTACATGAGTCATTTGCATTTGTCTCAGTGTTCAAATCTTTTTCTTTCTCTTTCAGTATACTTGTACAACTATACCTTGGGGCCAAGATTAGCTATATTAGTATTATTGAAGACAGAATTTCCTGATTGACACAACACACTTAACTTATTGTTATGTGTGTGTGCTATTTGACTCAGAAACGTGAGGCTGAAACTTCACATACAACAACACGCATAACATAACGAAGACGAATCTAAGAAGTTCATTCGAGAGTTCAGGCAGGAGGAGTTTTTTAAGCAGAGACTTTTTCTTATGGCCCACACCAACCAAGTAGAACTAGGACCTTCTTCGTATGCGAACAGATGTAAAAAAGCATTATGCGATGGTGGTAGGCAGAGAAAGAAGACCTTGTCCAACTGGCCTTGCGTCAGGTTGAGTAGATTGTGTAGAAGAGACTGTAGTAGAGAGTAGAGAGAGAGAGAATGTTAAACCCAGAGAGAACTTCCATATTATCGAAGTTACCAACCACTACTACGACGACTACCACTACTGCTCCTGCTGTACGAGCTGTGTAGTCTCCTGAAAAGACCCACAGAACTCCATTTCATCGAAGGAAAGGAGACACCAGCTGAAACCTCTTGTACACAACAATGACAAGAACAAAATTTAATTCGAGAATCAACTAACTATAATCTTTAAGGGCTTCACTGTCACCCTTAGACTAGTTGGATCTCCCAATCCGTTCTTCATTTTGTCGTGGTTGAATCTTCATTAATTGTAGCAGGCTGGATCATTGGAATTTTTTGAGGTGGGTGTGAGAGAAATGGTTGAATGTGTAATAGGGTAGACTCTGTGTGGTGGTGTTGGTGTTAGGGCTCAGAATTTACGGAGAGGAAGTGTTACGTACAGACGTACAGCATAGCAACTCCTCCATACTTTAAGAGGAACAGTGTGTTTTGTTCTCACACAAAGAGTTGTTATTTTCGTATTTTACTTCTTACTAACATCATAATAGTATTTTGTCCCTCACTACAATGTGTATTGGTTCGTAGTGGTAGCTAATTGTAAATGGTGGTTGTTTTATACAATGGCTAAGCCAGAAATACTTAGACTACTTTGACATCCAGTTGTGCAAAGAACTACTTTATGAGCAGTCGTTTATTACTGCTAATGACATTATTTGAACTTAATTAACCTAAATGAGTGACAGTATTATTACTTTGGTTGCAAGTGTTAATGGAGTTTTAATGTCCGTAACTTTCAGGGTGAATATATTTTTCCTTAATTTGGGTGAAGTTGGCATGCCCTCTGCGGAGTCAAGGGTCTATGGCCGACCACGTTGATGCCAACTCCTCCAAAGGCGCTGGGAAGTCACCCAGAGTCCCTAGGACCAGTCGGAGAGCGTCTACGTACACCAGTACTAATTCTACTGGAAATTCAACCCAATCATCCTTAAGGATCGTACCTAAAAGAAAATCTCAGTAAGTTTCTTCATTTGAAGTATACATTGAATATTGTACTAATCAGAAGATTCGAGTCCTTTTTACTTCATAACTGACTGGTTTTTATCTTACAGACCAAACGACGAAGCTACTAGCAGAAAGAAGAGTAA
The DNA here is from genome assembly GCA_034696625.1 of Isotomurus palustris. Lineage (NCBI taxonomy): Eukaryota > Metazoa > Arthropoda > Collembola > Entomobryomorpha > Isotomidae > Isotomurus > Isotomurus palustris. The sequence goes on along the minus strand of JAQGAD010000321.1, from coordinate 40,115 downwards.
AGTTTTGGAAGAAAGAGAAAGGAAGAGCACTCGGGCTAGCAGATCTTCTCGGTCACAATCGAAGTCCTCGTCGCCGCGCAGGGCACACACAAGTCGGAGCCGCAGGGACCTTAGGAAGCGAAAGTCACTCCCAGCCGCCGTGTCCGCTGCGAGGGCCTCCTCTTCAAGCGGCAGTGACACTTTCGAAGCCTTAACGACGGAAGAAGAAGAGGAAGACGAGGTGGAACCTGTAGTATTAGAAGATTCGTCTATTCCTGTTCGTAAACGTGGTCGACCAAAGAAACTCAATTCTGTCCCAATCCCTTCGAATTCGAATAATACACAGTCTGGGAGCAGAGCAGTAGCTTTAAAGAAAAAGGAAGACAGTACTAGCAAGAGTAGTTCGAGTAGTCATCACAAGCACAGGAATCCCAGTGGTGCTTCTAAAGGTCACGGAAAAGACTCTAATAGCGCAGTGACTGCACCAGCAACTGTGAAAGGAAGAGGAAGAAAATCACAGCCCTCCAGTAGTACATCAGTGACCAGTGAACAAACACAAACGTAAGAATTATTTGATTCACAAGTAGACCTAACAATACTGCAAACAAAACTAACATGATGATTAGCTATACTAAGTTTCTATCTCTGATTGCGGTTGAGGAAAAAACGCTCGCCGTGCTGATTATTTTTAACCTGAGAGAAAAGACATTTCGATAATCGGTATTTTGGACCAGGTTTGTTAATATGCGTCTTTCTTTTGTGTTTTAGGGTCAGGCAGTCCTCCAGCAGTGCATCAGCGACCAGTGAACTAACACAAAGGTAAGATTTATTTGATTTACTCAAAAAACAGAAGTGACATTTTTGCAAAAAAAGTAACATGATGATTAGCTATACTAAGTTTCTATCTCTGATTACGGTTGAGGAAAAAACGCTCGCCGTGCTGATTATATTTTTAAATAACAAAACATGGAACTCCGAACGAGCAGTGATATTTTGTACCAGGTTTGTTAATATGCGTCTTTCTTGGGTGTTACTTAGGATCAGACGGTCCTCCAGCAGTGCATCAGCCACCACTGAACAGACACAAACGTAAGATATTGATTTGATTTACACAAATTACATTTTGCAGAAAACCCTTCTTAGATGATGATTAGCTATACTAAGTTTCTATCTCTGACTACGGTTGAGGAAAAAACGCTCGCCGTGCTGATTACTTTAACTAATATTACAAGGAACTTCGGTCGATGGTGTTTTGAAATAGTTTATTTAATAGACGTCTTTCTTTTGTGTTGTTTAGGCTCAGCTCTCGCCTACGGTTAACACCAAGCCGAGCAGCTGCCGCATCACAAAGAGCTGCACTCGAACGAGAACTCGCTTCTGCTGCTGAAACTGCAGCACGAGAAAATACGTCTGGATCACGTAGTGTATCTTCATCTGCAAGGCATTCTTTGTCCCGAACTTCTGTTAAGAAAGAAAGAAAGCGAAGAGGAGAAGAAATAGCGAATCGCTCTGTAGATTCTAGAGAGTCAAATCCACCCATTGTCGAAGATACAGTAGATTCTTCTGCAGCTTCAGTAGCTGGACTTCCATCCAGTAGCAGCGCATCCGTCAGTGGATGCATTTTTCGCTATCAACTCAGGAGTCGAACAAGTGTGGACAGTATCACCAGTGGAAGTGGTGGAAGTGTAGGAAAAGTTAAAGACTCGTCGTCTAATAAGGGAAATCAGAAGAATACTTCTGGAAGCAGTTTCTCAGGTCTCAAATCAATCCTCAGTGAGAAAGAAAGAGTACTTAGGAGAAAAAGTGGTGGAGGTGGAGCAGGTGGCAGTGAAGAAGGAGGAAATTCATCGACTAAGACTTCAGGAACTAGTAATTCAACTGATCGAGGGGGTAGTGGTGGTCGAAGCGGCGGTGGTGGTGGTGCAACAGCCACATCTAACACCACGGGGTCTTGTGCCAGCAGCAGGTAACTTGGAACTTTAATTGTTTGTAGCCATAGTTCTTCGTATTTGAAGTAGCATTTGAAGTTAAAATACCAAAAGAGTAACCAGGCTCGAGGTAAAAGCCTTCTGCTTGTCTTTGCATCAAAACAAAACCTATCGACTAATTTGACTTCTGACTGAGGAAATATGGAGGAAGAAGACGACACATGGATGATACATGGTGAGGAAGACGAGTCAATCGACGGGGATGTTTACATGATGGATGATGAAGACGAGCTTATGGATTACTTCGAGCATCCCCCGCAAATACAAGCAATACCTGTTAATCACCTTTTTCAAGCAAATCCCATCTTGCCTGTTCAACAACAACCTCTCCTCGAAACACTGAGCAGTTTCCAGATGGAAGCCCCTTCCTCTTTGACTTTACCTGTAGAGTTGCTTCAAATGCTACTTCAGTACGATGAGATTTTGAGATCAAAGGATCGACAGATTTATTTAATGAGGTTTAATAATGTCTTTAGGTGCGGTAGGGGAGGTGGTCCTTCTTCAAGCTCGGAAGGAACTGTGGTAGGCGGAGGAAAGGCAGGTGGGCTCGAGGGAATGAACAATCTCCCTGGGTCCTCAACCTCAAACGATCAACCGAACTTAGGAGTTGCAAACGCAACTGGAACATCTGACGGACTTGCAGCGGCTGGAACTTCATCATCTTCTACGTCGGGAGGCAGTGGAGGTGCTTCTACAAGCAGTGGGTCTGTAGCACGTGCTATGAACTCCGGTTCTGGTGCGGCAGGAGCTCAAGAAGATACAGACGACGGAGAGATGGGTCGATTGCAAGCTCTCTTGGAGAGTCGAGGACTTCCTCCACATCTCTTTGGATCTTTGGCTCCGAGAATGCAGCAATTACTCCACAGAGGCATGAGCAATTCTACCGTAACAAAAGCCCAGAATTTACTGCAAGGTCTTCAAGCCACAGGAGACGAAGGACAGCAACTGCAAGCCGCAATAGAAATGTGCCAGTTGCTTGTCATGGGAAATGAAGATACACTCGCGGGATTTCCTGTCAAACAAACAGTCCCAGCCCTTATTCAGTTACTGTCCATGGAACACAACTTTGATATTATGAATCACGCTTGTCGAGCTCTAACTTACATGATGGAAGCTTTACCGAGATCTACTCCTGTGGTTGCTGAAGCCATACCTGTTTTCCTGGAAAAGTTGCAATCAATACAATGTATGGATGTCGCGGAACAAAGTTTAACTGCTCTGGAGATGCTCAGTCGGCGACATGCAAAAGCTATTCTACAAGCTGTAAGCTTAAAGACCGTAGAGTTTTTGACGTTGACATAATTGATATAAGCTCAAAGGCGTTAATCATAACGTTTTTATTTATTTTGCTTGCAGAAAGGGGTCTCTGCCTGTCTAACGTTTCTAGATTTCTTCAGTATAGTTGCTCAAAGGGCAGCGCTTTCGGTTACAGCAAATTGTTGTCAAAATTTGCACGGAGAGGAATTCCATCTAGTAAAAGATTCTTTGAAATTTTTGTCAGAGAGGCTTACTCAGCAGGATAAGAAAAGCGTAGAAAGTGTATGCTTAGCGTTCAGTCGACTGGTAGATTCATTTAACACGGATCCAAAGCGATTGGAAGAAATGGCGAGTACCGAACTTCTAGCCAATTTGCAGCAATTGGTACGTTGATAATTTGCATTTTTGCACCTTACTTAATTCTCAGCTTGACTGGAGTGCCGACTTAACGCGCCTTTGAATTTTTATAGTTGGTTGTGACCCCGCCTGTCGTGAGCACAGGAACTTTTATCCTGGTGTTAAGAATGTTAGCCCAAATGTGTGCCCGATCTCCTAATATTGCTGTCAAACTGCTGGAGAATAACATTGTGGGAACTTTGTTGTCTCTGCTGCTTGGATCTACAAGTGCTACTGCTGACAGTATCAGTGATGATGTAAGTTGTCCCGCTGGTCCCAGTGATCTACCTATTATATTGAACAAAAAAGGATTCATTTCTAATTTAATTGTTGTCTCATTAGGTTGAGCTGGTCGCAAGAAATCCTCAAGAGTTGTTGGAAATCGTGGCTTTAATTGCCGAGCTTTTACCCAAACTCCCCAAAGATGGAATATTCATTGTAAATACGATGATGACTAACCCTCAAGTCACCACTCAGGATGCAGTACAGTGGCAATGGAGAGATGATAGAGGAAATTGGAATTCTTACTCTCCTTTCGACTCCAGAATTATTGAGGTTATATTTCGTGTACTTACATTTTTGGGTTAGGGTTGGCGTTTTAGTATGTAAACTAAATTCACCGTTTTCCTCTATATTCCAGGCTGCACATCAGTCCGGCGAGGATGAAATTTCGCTTTCTATGCAAAGTCGGACATATACAGTTGATTTCTTGGGAATGCAGCAGATCAACGAGGACACAGGAACTGCACGCAGCGTCCAGCGAAAAGTCAATGCTTTCTACACTTTGAAATCTGGTAAACTATCTGTTAACCAGAACAATTCGATGCTTGTTACCTCCATCGGATTTATTTATCGTGACCCATGTGAATTTTTAAAGGTGCTGCTGATGGCCAGGAAAAACCGACTGTTCCAGAAGACGAGCGGTCAGGATTCCTTTCACTTCATCCAGACTTCCCTCTTCCCTTCCTTCGTCCTCTTTTTGCCCTTTTGAGTGAAGCCAACAGCTCTTCAGCTGGTCCAGCTGTGCGGCAAAGTTGTCTCAAAACTCTTCTACGGATCGTTCACTTCCTTCCCGCGGAGTCATTGCAGAAAGTTCTCAAGCCTCAGTTGGTATCTAACAACTTAGCAAGTATGCTTGGCTCAAGTGACTTGAAGATCGTCGTAGGATCATTTCAACTGTGCTGTCTGCTTATGGAAAAGTTACAGGAAGATTTCCTCGTCCACTTTCGCCGTGAAGGTAAACTTCGCGTTGCAATTATCCCTTTTTGCTGATTTAATCACCTGTTGGTTCTTTAAACAGTTACCTGTGCTTAACTTAGATATTGAATTGAGTTACTTTTTGAATATTTAAAATGCTTTAGTCAACTTTTGAGTATTTAAAATGCTTTAGTTCGAATCAAATTAATTTTTGCCGGATCTTACGTTGAAATATACACGTTAGCCGTCATAGCGGTTTAGTGTTTTAAACAATTTGCTGGTTTTGCAAATACTTTATTGGAATTAAATCCTTATTGGTAACTTTTGTTTGAAATCCTTCAGTTGAGCCTAATCATACTAATTTCTTCAAAATTCAACTACATTCTACAAGGTAATTAATTTTTGTCTCATTTCTGTTTCCAGGAGTCTTTCATCAAATCTCTCGAATCTCATCGTCTGAAGTAGTGGGTCCTTCGCCAATGAAATCAGACCCAATGGGAATACTGAGTGGCCACGCACCCTCATCCTCTACATCAGCTACTCTCTTGTCCACATCTCCTGCAGCAGCAACTTCCTCCGCCAACAATACTCCCTCATCCTTAGCTGTTCCCTTGAGCGCAAACAATTTAAATAACGTGAGCAGCAGCAGCGTGAGTAGCGGAATTGGTGTTGTAGGCGGTGTTGGTGGTGGTTCATCGATGCCCATTCTCCCATCCTCCCCTCCATTACCTGTCATGAACGTCGTCAACGTTCCCATAATCCCCCCCAGCCACTTAACGCCACTACAGTTGCAAATGCACCACCACCACCACCCCCCTCCGCCCCCTCCTCCTTCATCTCATCATTCTTCCGGAGGCGTTCCTTCTTCTCCATATAGTATATGTCTTGGTGGGTTTTTTGTGCAACAGTCACCGACGCCCACGAGTGCAGGAAACGACTTGAACACGGCTACTTCTGCAACCCCACACCACATCCTTCTCCTCCCTCCCCCTGTGGATCGAGAGATTATCAACGTCCAGCCATCCAGTCTTGTCAGTCTGGGTGGTTCCTCCTCCTCGTCAAATACTCCTCCCGTGAGTATGACGCCACTCACCCCCAACATCAAAACCGGTGGATATGAAATTCCCCTTCCTGCGTATAATCCTTCGCCCTTACTAAGCGACAGTGCTTCGATTGTTGGCGCTACTGGAGGAACTAACAATGGAAACGCTGGAGGAAGTCGTTCGAATCCAAATGATAAGAAGTTGGCTGACCATGAAACTACTCAGGCGTAAGTTTAAGCAGTGATACGGTATACCCGTATGTATAACTCTTATCTAACCGAGTAATTTGAATTACAGATTATACGACGCGTTCAAACGGAAACGGGTTTCCAAAAGACCCATTCCAACTGGGACAAGTCGACGAACTAGACCAGAAGACGTTGGATGTTCAAGTGGATCAGGTAAATAATTGTCTATTGACATTTTCTGGTAGCTTCTTTGTGTTTTGTGTTTAGTTCTTATGATGATTAGCTATACTAAGTTTCTACCTCTGAATCGAAGTGAGGAAAAAACGCTCGCCGTGCTGACAGAACTTATTGTTTATGTTTGTACTTTAAAAACAAGTTGCAAATGGGTTAATAGCAAGTAAGTCTAATTTAGTTTTCGCACTCATTGTTGCATTGCAGGTGGCGTAGGAAGCAGCGTATTAAACCCTGCAGCGTCCGCTGGAGGAGGCCCAGTGCCGTCTGCAAAGAGAACCAGCAGTAAAACAGGCTTCTTTGCCAACCTTCATCCATCTCGGTGGACTCGTGGGTCTAGTGGCAGTGGAGGTGGTGCGAATTCTTCAGGAAACAACAATCCTTCTTCATCCACAAACAACAACAACACTCCTTCGCCAAGCGGGGGCAGCGGCGCTCATCATGCTGGAGACAGGTCTCTCCATCATCCCTACACTCACTTGCACCCCCACCATGGAAGCCCACATGTAGTTGGTGGAATGAGCATTACTTCAACTAATTCCTCATCATCCTCCTCTAGGAACAACGCGTTCAGTGTGTCGTACAAAGAGCAAGTCAAGGCTTGGCTGAAGGAGCAGTCAACTGCGTTTACATCGAAGTATTGTGTTAACAAGACGGCAGCTGGAGACGGAAATGTGAGTGGAACCGGAAAGAATGGAACTACAGGAGTCACTGGAAATCCGTCTGGTTCTGATGGCATCGAAATACTTCCGAAATTAGGTGAAATCATCAGTTGCTTGCGACAGGTACGTGGAAATTCTCAATTTGTTCGTAGACCAACAGAAGACTGGTAAATTCATGCAACTTCTGTAAGGCTAACTTATGAAAATGCAACTCTTGACTTCATTAGGAAACAAGGACGACCGAAAGTTTGAAGGAACTGCGAACTATTGTGATGGAATCTGACATTTCATCCTTTGAAGTGAATCACTCAGGATTAATTGGAGCTCTTTTGGCATTCCTTACTGATGAAAGTGGATACAGGGCTCCTCGAGAGTCAAGACTTCGTTCTTTCGTGCATGTTTTTGCTGATTGTCCGGTAAGTTTTCTGATAAGATTACGCGATACGTCTAGCTGTTGTATTAGAATGATGCAGATAAAGTCGAACTGATATTTTGACGAAATTACCTACAAGACTGACTGGGCTAAGTAGGCTATAGAAATAGGACCAATTATGGTATTGGTTTTTCGACGCAATAATCTCATAATTGTTGGAATGTGTTACAGGTTGATCGATTATGTGGAGACGAATTAGACATCCACAATGGTGCTAGGTCAGGAACAGGAAGTGCGCTTTCGTGTCTTGTGGCCAAACTCAACTCTTGTTTGTCTCAACTTGAGCAATTCCAAGTCAAGGTGCATGAAGTTCCCACGAGCTCTACAGGCACTCGTGCTGCTCCAACCTCTGCTTTGCGGTTCTTCAATACCCATCAAATTAAGGTAATTGTAAATGCAGCTCAGTTATGTGTTACTATCGTACGTATATCGCAGTAAGTAAGTAATCAAATTACAATGGACTGGACTCTGTTCTTTTCTTCTGTAGTGCAATTTACAGAGACACCCTGGATGTACAACATTACGACAGTGGAAAGGAGGACCAGTCAAGATTGATTCCTTAGCCCTCGTACAAACTATTGAACGATATTTGATAGCTAAAGGATTTAGCAGAATTCGCGAGTCCCGAGATAGCGGGGATTCGGAGGACGATAATAGGCAAGTTTCTTCTTACCGTCACAGAAAAGTGCTTTCTAACTAAAGTCGTCATGTTTAATGGCTAACACTACTTTGAGAATACGCATGTAAACATGATGATTAGCTACACTAAGTTTCTATCTCTGATTATGGTTGAGGAAAAAACGCTCGCCGTTCTGATTTCACGTGTATTCACTTACGTTTTACGTCTTGCATGTATACCTCAAGTATCAGTTGGTTTAATTTCAAGTTCTAAATACATTCTTATTTTAATTACAGTGATGATGACATCGACGATACCCTTGCAGCAGCTGTGATATCTCAAGGAAATGCTCGTCATAAGTTGCAATTTTTAATTGGCGAGCAAATCCTCCCGTACAATATGACAGTGTACCAAGCAATCCGTCAATTCGGCTCTGGTGGATCTGACCCTAATGCTGAACTGGAAGCCGAGTTTGACCCAGCCTCAGCTCTTCTTGGTTCTAGTGGACTTTGGGCCCAAACGCACACCATCTATTACCGCCCTGTGCCTGACGAAGGAATGGGAAATTCTACAGCCACTTCAGCCTCCATTGCTGCTGCCGCTTCATCCAAGAAGAAATCAAAATCTCTCACTTCTTCCAAGAACTCTTCAAAGAGCAAAAAAGATCCTCTTTGGCACGAAGGATTTCTTCCCGAGCCGACTGCTCCATATCTTCCCTATTTGTCGAGCAAGCTACCCGATTCAGTTACCATCTCGGATCCTTGCCTTGGGGTCCTGACTCTCCTGCGTGTCATTCACTCGGTCTGCAGATACTGGCGCTACCTGTATTGGCCAGTCCTCGATGACAAACCTTTACTTCCTCCATCTGAATTTATCAACACCAAAGTGGCTGCTAAGGCGCAACGACAACTTCAAGACCCTGTTGTCATCATGACTGGAAATGTGCCTCAGTGGCTACAGCAAATTGGAGCAGTTTGTCCTTTCCTCTTTCCCTTCGAAACGAGGCAAATGTTGTTCTACTCAGTTACTTTTGACCGAGACAGAGCTCTTCAAAGGTTGTTGGATTCAGTGCCAGAGCTCAATTCTAGTGAACGGGAGGATCGCGTTACTCCACGCCTGGACAGACGCAAGAGAACTATTTCCCGAGACAATATCTTGGCTCATGCCGAGCAGCTTATGAGTGATTTTGGTAGTTCTCGACCGCTTCTGGAGATTCAATATGAAAATGAAGTAGGAACTGGACTTGGCCCAACTCTTGAGTTTTACGCGTTGGTATCCCAAGAGTTACAAAAGAAAGAGTTAGACTTGTGGCATTCGGAAAGTTCCATTGGAGAAAGCATCTCTTCAGAAGACAGTTTAAGTTTGGGTGATGCAAGCAAAGGAGGCAAAGGATATGTGATCAGTGGTGTGGGATTGTTTCCCAAGCCCCTCGGAAAAAGTGTCAAAGCAGGACATGTTTCTAAAGTTAGGACCAAATTCAAGTTTCTGGGAAAGTTTATGGCTAAAGCTGTGATGGATTCGAGAATGGTTAGTATAATAAGAAGCATAATATTTCATTTTTCATGTTGTTATATGTCATATCTACAAATTGGCTGTTCTCACCCGTAGATTGACTTGCCTTTGAGCAAAACACTGTACAAGTGGGTTCTTGATGGAGAAGGGTCTTCCATGTGTTTGGCCGATATTCTTGAAGTGGACAGTACCGTTGCCCGAAGTATTCGTCAGTTAGTTGGAGTCGTTTCTCAAAAAAAGAAGTTGGAGCAACGGTGCACAGCTTCTGGCTCTGATTTAAACGCAGCCTTAGAGTCATTAACACTTGACGGGTGTCGGATTGACAATCTCGGATTAGATTTTACCCTTCCTGGTCATCCTTCCATCGATCTCAAAAAAGGCGGCAAAGATATTCCCGTCACTATTCACAATCTAGAAGATTACGTGAAGGTATGTTATGTTTTTATTTTTGCTCCACTTTGTTTTTCCATATGAATTACCTGTCTAATTGAAAAATCAATAATTTTTCTGCAGTTGGTTTGCCACTGGATGCTTGTGAGTGGAGTCGGTCGTCAAATGGAAGCTTGGAAAGAAGGCTTTGACTCAGTTTTTAATTCTTCATCTCTCAGAATGTTCTACCCGGAAGAACTGGAAATGATATTTTGCGGATCGAACCAGGTAGTTAAGATAATCTAAAATGGTCTTAACCTAAAAAATCTGACACTTAATTATAATCCAATGAATGTTTATTATTTAAGACTTCCAATGAAAGCTGGGATGTCAAAACTCTCTTGGAATGTTGTCGAGCAGATCATGGCTTTACACTGGAGTCCCGAGCAATTCAGTCATTATTCCAGATTATGTCATCTTATACCGGACAAGAACGGCGCAAATTTGTCCAATTTGTTACTGGATCTCCTCGATTGCCAGTTGGTGGTACGTTAATCACAGATTGATAAAAGAATGTAAACAACTGTACCATTAGAGAACATTCCTAAATAATTTTAATTTTTTTTTCTCTCCAGGTTTTAAATCTCTCCAGCCTCCTCTGACAATTGTCCGTAAGACTGTGGACGGCGTGCCCTCCGAAACAGACTCATACTTACCCTCAGTGATGACTTGTGTCAACTACTTGAAACTTCCTGACTATTCTTCTACGGACGTCATGCGGGATCGTCTCAAAGTCGCGGTTGACGAAGGTCAACTCTCCTTTCATCTATCTTAAGTTTTTACAGTGCTCCCAAGTCAAATATCCCCGTACGTCTACCCTATACTTCTTAATTCATTATTGTTTAGACCACGTAACGATCGTATCTCCACTGTACAGCAAGCAGGACATTTAAATTGTTAACTGCTAGTGCTATTCCTCACGAAATTGTTCCATGTGTGAAAGGAAAATCCCATTTTTCAGAAATGTGTGTTATTAAATCAATAAAAACGTAGCAGTATATACAAAAATATTCAACGAGCAGGAACACATCACACGTGGTTGTGAGTCGAGTTTCAATCGCATTAGATAACAACTACGCGACGTTCAGCGTTCGACGTTTCTCATTTCGCAGCAGAAAGTTAACAAAAGAAAAGTTTTGGGTTAGCCAAATGACGGATTTCCGACGCTGATGGTTTTAGTCAAGTTTCTGATAATAAATAGTTTCTGTATGTATAAGTATATCATACGATTCTTAAAGAAGAAACTATGCTGTCGGACTTTGTAAATGGAAACTTTGTAAATTGTATTTGCGACTTTGTCTACTCTATAATACATTTGCCGTTACTGGAAAACATGTAGTGGTCGACACCATAGCGTGTTGTTGCTTGTAGTCGAAAGCAGGAAAAGCTGTTTCTAAATCTAAATGCTAACCTTTCCCGAAGAGCATTCATTACCAATCCTAGAATTGCTGACCTTTGAAATAATTCTGCACTAATGTATGACAAACTGTGTATTTCTCTTACATGTCAAATCCTACAAAAATTATATGTATAATTATAAGTACAATTTATTAAAACTAGTGTACCATTATTAATGTATTTATTATTGAGGTATAATTATTACAAAAACACAATTACGCAAGAAAGGAAAAGGTTTAAAAGTGTTTTTATCTTATGCAATGCATCCCTCGTCTTTTTGTAGCTTATTAGAATAACCATCATAAAGCGGTTGTTGTACTTTGTATTCCAAGTTTACCCGAAACCCGATTACGAGGATCTTCTATTACACACTTTTACATTAAGCATCTTTTGATGTTGGTTGTACATGCTATCACATACAAATATATATATACACATTGTTTTCAGAATCACTTGTTGTAAGTATAAAACATATATACGAAGAGTATCGTGTATATATATATACGTGTATGTATTCTTGACTCGTGTGTGTATATCTACATCAAAATTACAATAAATCATGCCCAGAGCGCAGAGAAGTATAAAAAACGTGTAGAAATCTCGTTGAGTCCTTAATTTTCAAGTTCTTATCACCTTAGCGCAGTTGATTAAAGAAGAATGGAACTGCAGAATGAGTTCTGTTCTTTAGAAGATACGCCAATTGATATCAATTTCAGCCTTTTAGCATTCAGTTAGTTTCTTTGCCCAATCTGCTGCAATGATCTTAATCTTTAGATAAAACAGGAAGGAAGGATCAGGTCGTCTACCCGTCTTCATTATTGCATTATCTGTGGGTTCAGTAAATCTCTCGTGATTATATTTAAAGAATGAGGAAGACTCTCTCGGAAGAAAGAAAGGGAAATTCTGCTTTAATCCTTTCAGTTTCAAGATCGCTGATTGCTCTTTCGTGTGGTGTGAATTACCGTTCAGTTACAACTTCGCAGCAGCTTCTTACACAATCTTAATCTTACAGTAATAGAAGAGCAGTATTGTTGTTGCAGTCCTGTAATCATAATATCCTCTCCGGCTGAACAAAGTCCCGTTCTTTCTTTCGTGAATGCATGCACACCACCAGCCACCAGCATTTTTTTATTCTGCTCTTTTTACTCTTTACGCAATTCCTACTACCAAGTCTATACCGCTTACTGCATGATAGATACTGATGTTGGCTTCTACAGGTAATCAAGCTCACCGGACCAAAACCAAACCACCACCAAGAGCAACGGGGAAGATGAAGATCAATTCGGAAGGAAGGAAGTTGAACTCCTCAGTCGAGCCTAAACTTTCTTCCCACAGCCACACAGAAGATGATTCGTGTCTTCATTTTCGCCATTCTTGCTGCAGGGCCTTGGAATCCTCTTGCTGAAGTCATTGGATCCAGGTAAGAAGTCCCCCACAATTTAAAACCTTTGCACGGAACTCATGAATACGAACTTGACCTCTGAAACTTGCAATTCTTCTTTCCAGCGTCGTTACTTCCGTCTCAGTACTTTTAACCGCTGAAAATGACACTGCAACTGCCACAACTACCTCTGAACCGACTTCCTCAAGTACAACGAGTACTTTCAAACCCCCTGGAGATGAACCGAAAAGCTTGCCGCTGCTGGAAGTAATTGTTCCTGAAGATGCAGAGTTACAAGCGTCGTCTCGTAGCTCCGGAGGAGTTATGCTCTTCCGAAAAGTTCCCAGGAAGGAAGAAGGCGTTCAGAATGTGATAAACACCCTTAAGAATATCGTCCAAGAGGAGAAGCAGAAGCTGGAAGATCCCAAGCCAAGTTCCACAACTGGAGTCCCCGTACAAAGCGCAGATGAATCTCCTCCAACGAACAAACTCATTCCAGGATCAGCTTTCTCCGGAGAAGACGACGACGAAGTAGAATCCAATATGGGAGGCTCCAGTTCTCCTGCAGATCCTGCGATGGACGACTTTGCCAAACACGTCGTGGCTATGCAGCCTCAACCAGACGAGTCTGACAATGAAACAGCGACGTCTGCTGAAGTAAGATAAGCTCTCCTAAAATCTAGCATTAGTTTTATCAAAATCTAGAATTTTTCTAAAATCTTTCCCAGGTTCACGATGCCATCCACAAAATCTCAGGAGCAATTTTATCCTTCGACGAAGACAAGACCAACAAGAAACCAATTGAAAACATCGTCACCGATGTCCTAACTAAGATAAACTCAGCTCGCAACGACACTAGTCCATCAAAACCGAAACCAACCAACAAACCTAAACCGAACCCAACCACCCAAAGAACCACAAAAAGACCTCAGCCAAACACCCAAAAACCCACCACACCCAAACGACCCGCAACCACAACCACAACCACCCGAAGACCTACGACCACACGTCGTCCATCTTCCACAACTCCACGCAGACCTTCCACAGCCGCTTCAACTCGTCCTCCAAAACCCAAACCAAGTGTCACAACGACCACAACTTCCACAACGACAACGACAGCTCCTCCTCCCACAACCACCACCCTTCGTGCCAGACCTCCCCAAACGACAACACAGGAGCCTACAATAAATCGGAACCAACTCAAGACTGACATCGACCCTGAAATCCTCCTCAGCACGGTGGAAAAGCCAATTAAGGCTTCCTCTTCAAACTCCAAAGTCCAACTGCCATCCATCATAATGCTGGAAACAGACATTGCTGAGCCCATTCCCATTCCCCAGGATAAAAATTCCGAAGCCCCCCAAATGCCCTCAGAACACGACATCCACCACCAACAACAAATCCAACAATTGAAAGAGTCTGCAGAAAAAGAAGCGGAGATGCAGCAATCCCAACAACAAGAAACAGCAGACCAGTCTCAACTTCCCCAGGAAACTTCTCTTCCAATGGAAACTTCTTCATCCCCAATGGATCCCGAAGAAGCTCCTCAGGAAACAACAGAATACCAAACCCAAAAAGTCTCAGGTCTCCCTCAAGACTCTCCTACCGAAAACGCACAAGCCAACACAAACGAAGACCCAACTTTCGAAAGCAACCAAGAAGTGCCCCAAGAAAACGATAACGAATGGCAGGCACCACCTCACAAGTACAACAACCACAACTCCCACATTCCCGTGGACTACACCTCCGCCGCTACCCTCCGACCTTACGTCACACCCCCCACAAAGTCCCCCTCCAACCAATACAACTTCCCTGGAAAGCGTCCAGTCAACGAATCCACCTCCTCAACCCGTCCGAATGAATTCTACGACGATGAAATCTTCGGCTACGATCCGTACCAAACCTTCCACCACGGAGTGTATGTACCTGTCGTCGAGGCTGGAGCTCTCACCGAGAAACACGACACGCCCTTAACTTCCTCCGAAGAATCTTACGAAGACGCTTATTATGAACACCGTCGACCTGGGGCTCACGTCCACCATCACCACCACCACCACCACCGAAACCGACCTCACAACAGCCACGTCTCCAACGCCCAACAAGTCAAACTTGGGAAACCAAGCAAGAACAAACCGGTGCAGAGGCTTCCTGATCATCTGCAGCGACCGAGACCTTCCCATTTGCAGTATCAGCATGGGTAAAATAACTGTCTTTTTTGCTCGCTCATCCGTACTTCCCCAATTAACCTTATCTAACCTTCTGTGACCTTATCTTATATCTCTCTATCTGTGTACAGGGCCGCTGATGACACAGACCCTGAAACAGGTCTCCTCAACCCGCAATACGACCACCCTGGACATTCCTTCCGTCCTGATGGAGAAGCCCTCACGATGGACAAACTCTCCCTGAATTCTAAACCTCCGTTGAGTCACCAAACCCGGAGGAACTTCACGGAACACCATGACCATCACATCGCTCATCAACACGGGTTCGGATCTCACGGCCACGGCGGAGGTCATGGAGGTCACGGAGGTCACGGAGACGGGTCTTCGGGAGACGACCAGCACCATTCGTCTTCAGGAGATCATCTCCACACTCACGGAGACCATCCAACAACGAGTTCGACTTCATCGTCAGGAGGAGCCGAAAAGCGACCCGTCTTTTCTCCAGCTCCCGTTGGAAATCCAGGACTTGAACAAACTCTCACAAGTCTTGACGAAGAGAAGCGCCTCTTTGTCGACATTAACAATCGACTCGCTCTCAGACTCCTCAGCGGACTTACTAATCCTGTGAGCAAATCGTCGACATCTTATGGAAACATGGTTATCTCTCCATTCACAATCACTTCTGCGTTGGGAATGCTCTTCTTGGGCGCACGAGGACAAACCGCTGCACAACTTGATGGACTCCTCAGGCTTGATGACATGTTGACCTTCAACCCTCACATGATGTTTCACAACATCACAGAGTCTTTCCTCTCTCAACCGAATACGGCTGCTGCTATCATTCGTCTACTTATTACCGATAAGGTAACGCAATATGAGTTACAGTTTTAGCTTAATTTAGAAGATAAGATTTTTTAAATATTTATTCTCTTTCGTTTTGTAGGAGAAAGGAGATGTCCTAGAGTTCTACAAGACACGAGTCCAACACTTTTACGAAGCGCGTGTTGAAGAAGTCGACTACAAGTTTGCAGGTCACTTGGCTCAAAGTATAATCAACCAAATGATACGCGCTCAGATCCAACGGCATTCCTATGAAATGGTTAACTACAGCTTGCCTCTTTTTGGGCCCATGTCTCTAATCACTGCCACTTTCTTTGATGTAAGTCGACTCAGGAAGTTACTCTCCGACATTTACTAAAACCCGTAAGACTTTAAAACTGACACTGCTATTTTTATTCAGGGTCAATTCGCAGCCCAAAGGGACTCAACAGACTCGATGAACTTCATCCACCTCGCAGCCCTTCAAGGATCCCAAAAACCGTCTCCTTCTTCCCGTCGTCTCTTCCAAGTCCCGGCCTTCTCTCTCAAGGGTTCTTTGCGAGCAGCTTACGACAGAGAACTTGACGCTACCTCCGTTGAGCTTCCCTACACAACCCGGGACTTGAGCTTAATCCTCCTAATGCCCGGAAAACCCGGAGAATTCGCAATCGGAGGAGTCTCTTCCCTAAAAGCCCGTCTCAGTCTTGACACCTGGACCAAACTCATGCGAGGTTTCTACCCACGAGACCCTTTCAAAGTAATCGTTCCCCGATTCCGTCACCAATCTGCTGTAAACCTTTCCCATACTCTCAATCGATTCGGTCTCACCGACATGTTTAAACCGGATATCGCTAAATTCAAAGGAGTGAATGGCCTTGGAGATCTCCAACTCGATAAGAACCTCATGCACTTCACCGAATTCGGAACGTGGGAGAAACTGTCCGACACTCTCACCGAAAGCAACAACAAGAACCTCGACCTCATCAGAATCCTTCGACCTCATGTCCGTGAACACTACGGAAATGGAGGCGAGCCGATGTCAGTAAACGAGTGGATATTCAAGTCTCGGAATCCCGACCAAAAGCGGAGCCAAGCAGGAGGTCAGATTGACGACGTCTCCAGGCTTCGCATGGAACTCGAGAAACTCAAGCAAAATCACAACCATCACTACCAAAGTTCCCAGCCTGTTTTCAACAAACCCAGCCAGAGTCACCAGACTCCAGTTGAATTCAGACCGAGGAACTTACGGGCGAGTCTGAGAGCCAAAAGGGCTTCTTCTTCGTCTTCTGCGTCGACAGGGTCGAAAGTTTACTACTTCAGACAAGACGCTCCGGCTGGGGAAGATGAGACTGTGCTGAGATTCGAACGGCCTTTCCTCTACTTCCTCAGACACAACCCGACTGGAATGATCCTCATGGCTGGACAGTACACCGAACCTGTTCAGGAAGTTCTCGAGTGACGACTGACAACATTCTCTCTATATTTATAATCAGAAATCTAGCTTAATAAACGTAATCCCTTTTTACCTATAGCTAATGACTAAATGTAAATGAATGTGGGTGGGTCTGACGTCTGACTGGTCGTGTGGAATGTCTGAATAAGTTTGACTTTTAAAATACAAGTTAAGTAACACAAGACTAACTCAAGTTTATATATAACATTTCTTTTTGCATTCTCACTTCACTTTCACGTAGTCATATTATTTTTAAGGTTTACAAGCAATAAAAATCTATTTGCAAGGTAGTTGCAGCTGCAGTAGAAGGATATCTGCGATCTACGATTCTGTTAAAAGTTAAGCTGGACATAAAATGGTCCAAGTCAAAATCTGTCATATCATATATCCGTGCCTAGTGACTAGTGAGTTCATATAACCGAAAATTATGACCCAAACAAAAGTCGGCATCTTTCCGAGTTTATGACACTCTGAATTAATCTTGTCCCTTAATTATTCCTCAAGGACACATTATTTTCGTCGATTGCATCTCTCATTTACCTTTCGCACTTCAGTTGTACTTCTCTCCAAGATGCAAGACCTACACACTTATTTTTTAAACTCTCTCGTCTCTATCTCTCACTGTTTTTCGGAAGTTCTGAATTTCATAAGTGTCATATTTTAGTCTTCAATACAAGGAAGTGACTTCCGAGATGAGTTTACTACACTCTTTGTTCAATTTCATCAAGCATTTCATTTTAGGAGTTATGTGCAATAATTGGAATGATTCTGTGGCTTCTTCAACTGTGACTGCATGGCCTTCAGTTATTGAAAGAAAATTCATTTGAAAATTCAATCCTAAATAGCCTCTCAAACCACAAGTAATGTCATTCGATTCTCAGCATTCACCATATTTATCAGTTCCAGTAAGTAGTTGGTCACCGTTGATTCTATCATATTACCTTTAACATATTCAGATAAATGAGCAACGAAGTGTAAACTTAAATACACCTATTTAGCTCAGTGAGTACACCATTTGTTTCGTATAATTCCTTTGTAGACGTCGAGGAGTTCGTCATAATGAAGGACTCCCCACACCAAGTGCTTTTGTTTTAATTCCTTTTAGATGTCCTCCCATACCGTCCAAAATCTTCAGAATAATTTCCCACTGGCATCATCCACGGCAACTGGACACCCTTAGATTCTGTAGTTTTGTCAATCTGCCTTGGTCATCATCAAACAGACTAAATTGAACTAAATTCCATCAATCTCGCTCAATTTCTAAATTCCAAATAAATTCGAATCTTCTAAATTTCAAGTGAGTCCCTTCACTAAACTCTCCAGCCTATACTTTATCTCATCTCCAGTTATATCTCATCTAATTAATCCTCTTTGCATCAAACCACACTCAAATTCAAAATGACTGTGAGAATCCACCTGGACAAACACGAACTGAGTTTCTGCCCTGGTGAAACCATCACTGGATCTGTAATCGTTTCCCTCGGTCAAGTTGTCAGCTATGAAAGTACACATCACCATTAACCATTCACTCACATCCCAATCTCCCATAATATTCATTCACTCCTTCCTTCAACTTCCAGGCATCTCTCTAACATTCACCGGAGAAGGTCAAGTTTCCTGGACCGAAACCACAGACTTCCATCTCCGCCCTTCCTCTCCAGAAAGTCAACCTCGGCCGCGTCCCTACACTAGCAAACGACACTACTCGTATTCCAACCCCAGCCACCATTCCTCCACCCCACAACTCTCCAACCCAGAGAGCCTCCAGATCTTCTCCGCCAAAGAATCCTACCTCAACCACACAATTCTTCTTGCTGGGAAAGGTACTACTTGAACTTGTAGATCATTTGTAGTTCATTTCCAACTAATTAACTCCTAATTAACACTCCCTCGTTGTTCCTTCCTTCCAGAAGGAAGCGGAGACATCCACGAACTCCCCGAAGGACTTTCACACTTCAACTTCTCCTTCAGTCTCCCTCCACTTCTTCCGTTATCCTTTGAAACTCCAGTTGGCCACGTCAAGTACAAAGCAATAGCCAAAGTCAAACGGACGTGGTACAAATTGGATATCCATTCGTCGACATCGTTCAAGGTCCTGGGACATCTTGATCTCAACCACGAGCTTGGAGTTGGAGACCCTGTGACACTAACGCAAGTGAAGCACATTGACAGCAACTCCTGCTACTGCAGTTGGCTTCTCCATTACGTTTACCCTGTGGAACCAGTTCAAGGCGAAGTCAGGTTCCGTTTCACGTTGCCTCGCACTGGATTCCTTCCTGGAGAATCCATTCCCTTCAGAGCGTCTCTCTACAACTTTAGCTCCTCAGATGTTCCGTGTTCGTTCATCAGCCTTGTCCAAAGTATTCAGTACTTTGCAGATGGGGCCAAAAAGACAGTCTCCACTGTCTTGTCTTCTGCCGCAGGTCCTGGAGTCTCTCAAGGGGAGATTACTACCAATTGGGTTGCTGACTCAGTTCTATCAGTTCCATCGCCTTGTCTCATCTCCCGACTTGGAGCGTGTCACTTAATCCACGTGACATACAAAGTTAAAGTAATTAATACGAATTACGTCCTACTAATAATCAATGAATAAGAAATGCAGACTGAATGACTGACTTTTTTAATTACACAGTTCGAGGTTGAAATTGAAGGAATGTTCGTCCCGAATTTGGTTGCAGAACAGCCGATTGTTATCGGAAGTGTTGGACTCTCTCCAGTCTGAAAAAGTCGTGTCATTCCTAAAGGAAAGTTGAAGGTCTCTCTCTGTAGTCTCAGTTTAAGTTTATTCAGATCAAAGTCTCAGTCTCATTTTAACTCAACGATAGAAATATTTAATGACAATCGCTAATGATTAAGTCTGTCCTAATGAATACTCCGTTTGTAACTCCGTTTTGACCCAAATCAGAAGTAATAAAATTACAAAATTGGGAACCTGAATTTTGAAATTAAGTTTAAATAACTTTAAGTGAGATGTCAGATTGCGATTGGGATTAATTAGTTAGTATAATAATTAACTCCAGAGTCCAGAGAGAAAGCTATAATATAGGTTATAATAAAAAGTGTAGTACTACAGGTAAATATACACTGCCAACTCTTAAGACTTCAGCAGACAAAGAAAAATCTCATAGAAGTGACACAAATGAAAAGACATATCTCTTCTCTGTGGAATCATCATTTATTTTGACACCACAATTCACAAGTAATCTCTACTGTAAACGAGACATTTTGTACAAGCTTAATTGAAAGTTATTTTTATAAAATAAATAAAATAAATGTACACAAATTGTAGTGTTAGCT
The DNA here is from genome assembly GCA_034696625.1 of Isotomurus palustris. Classification (NCBI taxonomy): domain Eukaryota; kingdom Metazoa; phylum Arthropoda; class Collembola; order Entomobryomorpha; family Isotomidae; genus Isotomurus; species Isotomurus palustris. Next base: position 19,668 of record JAQGAD010000321.1, on the reverse strand, counting down.
GGAAATGGAACTTTAAGTCTATTATACTACTTATCGCATTAGATTTTATCGCTCCTCGTAAAAATGTAAAAGCTTTGTTTCTAGGGATTGAAGGATGTCCACTTGCATGAGATCTTTCACAATAAACCCCAAAATGCGTCTACTTTTATTATACAACATAAAATAACGCCCTTCTTATCCAAATTCTAGTCTCAAAATTACTTGTATTCTCCTGTAATCCGTGATCCCTCATTACCACTGCAAAGATGACTTTGAGAATTGACCTAAACAATACAGAAACAATGTTTCCGGGTGGAAAGGTCTCCGGCCAAGTCGTCATTTCTATCCAAGAAGACGCCTACAATTGCGAAAGTACGTGTTGCACTTAAACCTAAATATTCTCGTTCTTGGAATATAAACCGAAAATCCAACCATATTAAATTTGATTCTCTCAGGTATCGTCGTTACCTTCACTGGAAAAGGAAAAGTCTCTTGGAAGGAACAAGTCTACGTTCCCAACACCTGTCCTGTGTGCTCCAAACACAGAAAACGCGCAAGCAAAAGTTGTTCGAAGTATTCATATCCCTCTACTTCCTCCACTTATTGCTCCAGATGCAAGTCATCTTACTGCAGTGGCAATTATATTCCTGCCATCAAATACGGCAGGGAGAATTATCTCAACCTTTACCAGGTCTTGAAGGGCAAAGGTAATTTCAATTTCTTATTAACTACTTAATCCTCTGAGCTTTCTCTGGTAGAAAAAGCTTTAAATTAAATGTCTTCCAGAGGGAACAGGAGACATCCTGGAGCTTCCAAAAGGCACCTCTACATTTCCTTTCGAAATGATTCTTCCAGCAAACATCCCTCCGTCCTTAGAACTCCCAGATGGTCACGTTAGATACAAAATAAACGCAAGAGTTAAGCGCGTCTGGTACAAATGGGACCTCGACTCAAGTCTCCCCTTCACGGTGAAAGGTCACATTGACCTCAACGCTGAACTAGGAGTCCGTAATCCCGTCACACGATCCGAGACAAGGACGATATCTCTCAGCACCTGTTACTGTCCGTACCTTTTGTCATTCGTGTTCCCTGTGGACACCGGATCAGGAGAAGTCACGCATAAGTTTAAGCTTCTCCGCACAGGATTCATTCCTGGAGAATCCATTCCGTTCACATTGGACCTGACCAATTCTACATACACGAACGTCCCCAGCAGTACCGTCAGTCTCATTCAGACAGTCAAATACTTCGCTGAAGGAGCCACGAAGTCAGTGGACGTCACCCTGAGTTTCTGCACAGGAACTGGAGTCAGTCCAGGAGAAAATAAACGATGGGAAAGCGCTGACTCTCTTTCTGTACCGAATCCTTGTCTTCTCTCTCGTCTGGATGGGTGTCACATCATAGGCATTTCGTATGCTGTGAAAGTAATCTCAAATTTAAATTCATACCAATCATTCCGATCAGTTGACTGACAAGCCTTGTAATTGTTGAATGTTCTTTTCCACAGCTGGAAGTTATGATCAGTGGAGTATTCATCCCAAACCTGATTACATCGGTGCCCATTATGATTGGCAGCGCCGGTCTTTCCTACTAGCCACTAAAGAAATATCGTAGCACATCGAAATTACTATGTAATAATATATTCTCAGCTTTTAGCTCCCACTTTATTTTGGGATTGAATTTTGGGAGAGTATTTAGTTAGACAAACACTAGTGAAATCGAACAATTCATTAACTAATTGATTGAGTAATTAATATTAAAATATTAATGTGCAATTCACAGACTTTTACTGTAGCTATTAAACAAGACAAGATGCAGTCCGTCTTATATATCTAACGTAATTTGGAGTGAATACATTAGAATTATATATGAATTCTGGATCTGGAGAACGAGGGGTTTGAGTCTCCTCCGGTTCTGAAAGTTCTGATTCAGGAGCACTTGGCTCGTCGACTTCCCTGATTTTCACAATTGTTTCCCTTCTTGGCAAACTACGCTCCGCAGCAGCTCTCCGATCGATCGTGGCAATAATAATTTGCTGCTCCAGTTTAACCATTTCAACAGCTTCAGCGTAAGAAGGAGGAGCTGGAAATCAAGTTTGGTGCAGTTAGTAAATTACATATAGAATGTTAGCACAGAAGAGAATCTTACGTAGATCAGGATACGCTAGAAAAATGGGCACAGAAGGAAATATTGAAGCACACGACTCTCTGTGATTGGCAGCAGCTGACACAGAATTCCTTGTACTCGTTGGTCCTTCTTCAACATCGTCAATCGCAATCTCAACTGTAGAAGGTCGAGGAGTTGGTCCAGGAATGTATTCTGCAAAGTGACTTCTCAGAGGAATAGTTCCAATAACTATTGGAAGTTCTGCAGACAAGTTGGTTGTAAGGGACGACCTGAACTCCATTTCCAACTGAAAGTTAAACTCAAATTTCAGTCAGATTTGTTCTTCATTTCTGTATGAAATCTACAATATACCTTAAGTTTGTACTGAACATCAATGATGCTGCAGCCTGCAAGACGAGTTGGAGGTAAAGGAGGAATAGTCAGTTCACTTCCACATTCATCACTCCAAGTCTCACTGTCCCCCCAAATGACTCCAGGACCGATAATCTTCCGTAATTCTTTCTCCTGGATCTTCGTAGTCTCCCCAACATTTAGTATAGTTATCTGAGTCAAACTGAGACTGGACTGCTCCACGTTTTCTCTACTGTAATTCTTCATCTCTGCGGTGAACTCGATGTTCTCCCCAGGAACGAAGCCCTTCCGACGAAGCGACATTTTAAACTCAACGTGGCCCCATTTGCAGCACATGAACTTGATTCTTTTTCGTTTCGAAAGCTCTACGGAGTCTCCTACTCCTTGTTCTGCGTTCAGGTCTAAAATTCCGTTCACTGTGAATGTCAGTACGGCTCGGGAAGATTTTGTTTTTCTTGGGTGGCTCAATTCTGCCGTAATGAAGTAGAGAATGTTTGATGATTCAGATACAAACGATGAGGGCAGGTTTAAAGGTAGAGTGTATTGAAATGGATAGTATGAAGGACCCGTGGGAAGGATTATCTCTGCGGTTCCTCCTGTGATATACACATGTGCTAAGTAAGCCAATTGAATTTATACAGAAAAAAACCACGACCAAAACTGACCTGCAGTCTGCAGAAGACTTAAATCGTGGCGGAAGTAGATTTCTTCGGAAGTTTTGTAACCACTCATTGACAAACTGTTTGTGACGGAATCTACTGTTCCTCCACGCTGGGTTATTGTTGATGAAAACTTATCGCCTTTCTTCTTTTCCATCCAACGGACCTTTGCCCGTCCATCGAATGTCACGTGGATCCCTGCGAAGGTTTGGTGAAGTCAAATTCAGAAATTAAAACTCTAGAGATTTCCAAACGAGTTTTTGGTAGACCTTGAACTTTGAACTAACCTGTGCATTCCCGTGGTGTACTAAATGAAACAACTACTCTTCCACTGATCGTTTCTCCTGGAAAAAAGGATCTTGCCGGATTGTCCAGCTGAATTTGAAATCCAGAATCTCTCATATTAGAAATAGTGGAGAACTAATTAGTTAGAATTTCAGATTTTAAGTGACATGTCACAAAAGACGACTACTCGTGCAACTCAACAGTGTGTAACATAACATGTTACGATAAATGATGATAGTGGAGTTGTCGTCACTGTGTCAAGAGATAAATGTCATTTTAATTAGTTTTTTATTTTGGAAGCAAAAGAGCTGCTTCAAGACTAAAAAGCAAAAATAATGATTGACAATGATGATAATGTGCCTATTGAAGTGATGCAAGTCAGTCCTGTCGATTCTGTAGGATATGTAATTAAACTGTATAGGTATGTGTAATCAGATCCACACTTTGGACTCTGATTATAAAAGTAATTTCGATTTTCAGTGCACGCACTACTGCACGTAGAAGCTGCAATATGTTAGGCTTCACTTCAATAGTTCGCTTGAATCCGAATCGTTTCTGTTCTCTCTCTATTTCGGTATTGGCATTGGCACTTGGATTTGAACAAATTCGATTAGCATCTTCTTTTCTTTTATCACAGTTCATTGCGAAAATCGTGCATTAAGATAACATCGACGATATGAGATATAACATAGCCATTTCATGGAATTGATCTGATGCTTGAATGAAATCATTCACTAACAATAAGTCAGCTCTGTTTTATTTATGCCGTGCATTAAGTGTAATTGTTAGACGGGATGATGGCATAAAACTAAATTCCCGTAGGATTAACCTCTCATGATGCTTCTACTAACCCATAAAATTGATTACTACAACCGAACCGATGTCGGAAGCTGAATGTCAAAATTGAGTAAGGATGAACTGTATAGCATACAAATCATTTTTCGTAAAAATATTTATAGGATTTTCCATCAGCTTTTTGCTATCTGTGTTTTAAGTCTCAATAGACCGGTACTTGAAGTGGTGTAATAAAGCAATAAGTAAAGATGTTGTAATAATAATCAGAGAGGAAGAATTGACGCTGCCTGTAACTGCCTGTAGCCGACAGGTTTATAGGATCCCCTAGGATCCCCAATTCCCAGTTAGGTATGATATATCGGTGAACGAATGGTCACTCACAATAATATGTATATGCTATGGATATGAAAAAATTGAAGGTCTTTTTTTGCAACGATATAGTTATTCATGAAGAGTAGATATACTGAGTCTGTGAGTCTTCGGCTTGCGACGATAACAGCATATGAATATGAAGCTCACACGTGTTGAATGTCAGGATGAGTATATAACATTGATTGTCTCCTGTCTTTCGCCTGATTCACCTAACGGCTGAGAATAATTTACTACAAAACCTCCACAGATAAAGCTTGACTGCAAGAACTGCCGTGTAAAATGGCTTCTCCAAATTTCAAATTGATTTATTTTAATTTCATGGGAATTGCTGAGCCTATAAGACTCTTGTTTGCACTCACAAAAGAATCCTTCGAAGATTTCAAGATCGTTCAGGCAGACTGGATGTCCGTAAAACAATGTAAGACTATTAATAATTGCTTCCACGTTTCATTCAATCGCTGCGCCCGAATCTTTTCCTAGTAATTTTAAGTGTAAATTGTAAAAATGTAGCAATGCCTTGGGGTTGTGTTCCTGTCTTGGAATGGACAAATGACGAAGGAAAAGTCGAACAACTTTCGCAATCGTTTGCCATCCTTCGATTCCTTGGGAGGAAATTCAACCGCGCAGGAAAGAATGAGGTCGAAATGGCCAAATGTGAAGAGATAATTGAAGCGATGGCTGATGTTGTTCGAGGTTAGCGAAAAGATTTGAGTTGTAATAGCTGTATTAGCAATAGCAAGTAATGACATGTTTTATGGACAGAAAGCATGAAGATGTTTTTCGAAAAAGATGAAACTCGAAAGGAGGAGATTAAGAAGAGGTTGAAGGAACAAGTGATGCCTCCGTTTGCCTCGAGGATGTGTAAAATTTTGAAAGAAAACGGAACTGGAGTTTTGGTTGGAAAGGAAGCGACGATTGCTGATCTGTATGTGGCTCACATGATGAGCCGAACTCAAAAACAGGAGGAATTGAAAGATCATCCCGAGATTTTCACGCACATAGATCACATCCTAAACCTGCCAGGAATCAAAGAATACATTGCAACACGACCAGTGACTCCCATGTAAAAGTTCACTGCCTAAGAAGAGCCCCCCCAAATTATTGAGACCAACTGGAGTTTCCTCATTTATTGTTTCTTGTCGGTATATAAATTAGGTCACACATTACAGTATTATAATACTAAATCTGTTAAGGAATAGTTTGAAACATTGCAAGTAAAATTTCGTCAACAGCTTTTAGAGCTTTCAGGACTATCAGGAGTGACACGATCTGCTCCTCCAAAAATCTTACATACGAGCCCTAAAATCACAGAGACTCATATGCAGATTATTTTAATTTAATATGCATATTTTGGTCTTTTACATTCTCTTCTACTCACATTCTTTTCTTCATCAGACATCAGAGCAATTTCATTTGCTTCTCATCTTCAATTGATAAGTCGAGTCATTCAGAATCCAGACATATATTTTTCCAGATTTATTCCTAAATTATTTCCAGTGATTTCCATCCTTAATTTTTTCATCCGAGAATATTCCGAATCTCACAATGGGGCGTATGAAACAAACGGCAAAAGCCAAGCAGCCTTTCTTGTCTTTCGCGTCCAACAAGATCGAAAATGAGAAAGACAGCAGCTTCATTTCAACAATTTCGGATTATGTGGACTCGGCTCATTACAGAAAGAAGAAGAAAGTCTCTCCGTGTACTGTCATCGCTTCACTTACAGTCAAGAAAGATTTGGAGGTCTCATGGAATGTCCGTCATTTTTTGGACTTGATAAAAAGGTCAAATGGTCAGCGAGATAAACCGAACTTGTCTTCTTCGAAATCGGGAAAATTACTTACCAAGACTAAAATTGCATATGGTCAAATAGAGAATAACATTGAGTAAGCACACACTACTTCATACACTTTAACTATCATCGTCAGAACTTATTTTAATCTATTTATGAAATTCCGTGTCAGAGAATTTTTACCGGAGATAAGTCCCAGTAAATGTGTAAGTACTTCGGCTAAAAGCTTACCGAAAATTTCATGTCAACGTTTTTGATTATTTCTCGTTTTATTTTAGGCCCAGAAGTCTACAGCAAAGACGACCAAGAATCCTCCGGAGAAGTCATGGGCTGAAATTCGGCTGTTCATACTCAATGACGAAATCAAGATTACTGTTATTCCTAATCGCTCTTTGTATTCTGCTGAAGAAGACAAAATAACTGTCAGCGTAGCTCCAATCAAAGTCAAATTGAACGGTCATCTCATCCGATGCAACGGTAACGTACATTGTTACATACTTTGGCTTAAGGTGTCTTCGAAGTTGTGTGTCAATGTCAACTCCAACTTCGTTTTAATTTAGAGGATCAAAAGCGCATGAAGGAATTCGATTTGTACGCTACAGACTACTCCTCCACACTTTTCGATGTGGCTAAATCAAAGGAAATGGTCGATGAAAAAGGATCACTCAACTTGCTAATAAAGATTCATTACTTCGTTTTTCGATCGGAAACCAAGCAAACTACTGCAACCAAAGTCAAGGGAAAACAAGACAATGAGGACGAAGATTCGGATGAAGATGATGATGATGATGAGGATGATGATGATGACCAAGATGAAGAAGAAGATGACGAAAATGAAGAAGAAGATTATGTAGAAGAACCCACCCCTCCTCCTCGTCGAGATCCCTTGAAGTCCGAAAACATCAAAGACTTCAATTTCAGCTTTTCTTACAATGACACAGCCTCAGCGGATATGAAAATAAAAGTCCTCGCAGGAAACAAAACTCTCTTTCCTTGTCACAGACTGATACTCATAGGCTAGTACAAAAAAGCAACGTATTTCTTAGCTAACTGATAAAAATCCTATGAAATTAGTAACTAATGAAGTTAATGAATTGTAGCTCGATGCCCTGGTCTCCGAGAAATACTCGCCAACATCAAGAAACCTAAAGACAAGGAGGAATGTTCCATTACGAAGGATGTCATTTTAGAAGTGGAGGATATTTCAGCCGAGACGATGGAACACTTTTTGTCCTTCATCTACTGTGGCCACTTCCAGAATGATAGTTGGATCAAAACTCTTCCACAACTTGCTTTTGCTGCAGATAAGGTTCGATTGGTTTTTGATCGTTTATGAGCTTCTAAATCTTGAATTAATCAGATTTTTGTATTTGTAGTATCAAGTGAATTCACTCAAAGATGTTTGTGACTTCCACATGATTCGCCTTGTTACTTGGAAAACTGTTCTGGATCTGGGCCAAATAGCTGAGCGTTACGGCCTTCAGTATGCTGCTGCTAAAATTCGAAAATTTATAGCTGTGTGAGTCCTCTTGGTCATTTGTCAAGTTATTGTCAATCAACCGCTTTTCCTATTGATTTTAATGTTCATAATTTTGTTGCCTATTATCATTATTACTAGCAACGCTGAGGAGGTCAGCTTGGACAGTGGTGGACACCTGAACTTGCAAATAACACAAAAATGAAGGCAACCAATAATGTTGCAGGCTGGTTGTATGAAAATAAGCATATTTTGCACATTCATTTATACTTTATTCGTATTGTGATATACTATCTGTGTACAATCCTTTGAATTGTGAATTTTACTAAAATACCTCGTTCGTGTCAGCTAAAAGTTTTTTAACGTTAAAAATAATTCTAGATTGGGATTACCTAAACTCTTCAATAGCGAAAGACAGGAAACCAAACAGATGCATTTCAATTTGTGTGCTCTGTGTTACGTTAAATTAAAAATTAGAATCCGCCTTGAACAATAAATCTCTGAATTCAAACACGAAAAAACATGGACGCAAGCACAGCTACCGCAAGAAACACGATTGATACCGTTGCCGATTTATCGGACCGATTGCATTTTTCATCATCACAGAAACAAATAAGAGACTTTTTGAACGTCATGTTCCCAATCATATACTCATAGTCCTGGCGTTCGCATTTATCTGTCAAATCACTGAAGAATACTGGCATGCATCCTCGCACTACAATTGTGTTGCTTCCAAGCTCCGCCACAGACTTAAAGCAATACCATTTGAACCCTTCGTCAGTGTCATAATCCTTTGACGATTCCATGCCCATTAGAGATGTGTGAGTTCTATTCATTTTTGCAGCAAGCTGGTGCATTTGCATGTTCTGAATTACTTGAGGATAAACTTGCATTGAGTTCTCACTTCCCCAGTTCCAATCTATTCAGGAAGTTTTCTTTAAATCTGATAAAAATGCACTTAAAAGTACTCCAATCTTTATTATACCTGCACTCAACGCATGATTCAGTAAAGCTGGGGGAATCAATGCAGATAAGTTCCACTTGCATTCCTTTACAAACGAAGTATTAGGTGAAGAATCTGCACATCCTGGTTGGCTATAGTTGCCGGGCAAGTTGGAGCATTGGTAGCATGAGAAACCTTTAATAAAATTTTATCTTAAGTTGCCAGATCTTCTGGAAGATTTCATGGAGCTTTGAACTTTAATCTTACCGTTCGTTCCACGAATAAGAATAAAAGCCTCAGCAATAAGAAGGAAATCAACTCTGGAGAAAAACATTCCTGAAATGATGTGATTTATTGTTGTTGATTTATTACACGCTATAATTCAGGGGAATCACAGTGAAAGTTTCCGCGAAGGTTTCCTGTGTAATTCCCAGTTGTGCAAATGAATGTTTCTGGAAATATAAAGAGTAGAGAATGTCCTGTGTCGACCATTGACGACTACTAATTCGACTACCACCCAGTTTGTGATTAATATACCTTTGATTCGTGGCATTAATTTTGCATGTACTTTGGAGAGTGGAGAAACATTAGAATTCATTTAAGATAAACGAATGACAACTAGAATGTAACTAGTTAATGCTTTCAACTCATCAGTATCGTTTCAACTGATAGTGAGATGACAACCATCTGCTGCAGGTTGTTTTTTGCAACATAATAATAATTAATACATATTTTTTTGGCTTTTAAATGTCAAGTAGTTTTCGGTGTTTCAAGAAACACTCAGTAAAAATTCCATATCTTTTTCCAAACCCGATGGATATAGCGTACCGTATTGAGAAAGCTTGGAGAAGAGAGAAGTTATCACGGGGAATACAGACTACAAAGGTGTGAATTAATTATCATCAAGGTCACAAGGTGTTAAACGACACAATGACATTCTGGTCAATAAAGGAAATCTCAGTGCCTCAAGCAGACTTTGTCAAACAGACTGTGTCAGCCCAGTTGTGCATTAATCAGTATCATCCCAGAGCACTTTGGTGCTTTGCATTCAATATTACTAACTAATGGCACATTCGAAATCGCATATGGATGTTGAAACAAGTCTGAATAAAACATTCAGTTCAAGTTTTATTCGATGTACACATCAGCACAGATAAAGATTCCTTTTAATAAGATGCTTCCAGCTAGTTAGTCACATAATACAAGCAGGTGAGTTGTCGCCGTGCATTCATTTCAGACTGTAGGTTGTTCATATTTGACGAAAGGGATAAGTGGGTAGAACGAAGATAAGATATTGTGATCTCTACACTCCTCAGTTGTCCGTGCTAAATCCTACGAGAATGATGAGAAATTGAACTTTATTTGTGTTGATTCTTTCCCCTTTTATTTGCTTAACTTTTTACGATGTCACAAAACAAACTCTGTGCTTAGAACATCAAATCCAAAACATGCAAATGATGTGATCAGTTGAGACCTGAGCAGACAAGCCACATAGCCAACACCGTTAATTCGTCCCGATTGATACTTTCAGCGCTCTTTCATCTTTCCACCCAACCCTTTAACTCTTACTTCGAGAATTACATGGTATTTCGGACTTTTTATTAAGTAATAAAAACCACTTCCAATTTCCAATACAAATATTTACGCTCCCTTACATAAGAAAAAGCAATTACAAATAATTTCTAGCCGCATTTCCCATACATTTCTAATCAACAAGAAGTTTCTGCGAGCCCAGTTGTCAAACAAGTGTTAAATTTTACTGTTGTGTCCTCATTAAATCTGAAAGTGACGGTGACAAAACGAGAGTGAAGTAGAAAGAATGAGGATTCCTCATTGTGCTCGAGCTTTTCAGCGACCTTTATCTTCATCTCTTGTGTAAAGACTCTAAACAGATTCATCGGGATTCGGTCTCTCAGTCACTGAGCTGGTTAGCTCATCATTTAATGTATTTTTATCGACAAGCAAAAACTCTTCGGTTCAAAATAAACCAAGCTCAGTGAACATTTTCTATACTACGCGAGAGTTTATTGTTTTGCATGTTGCTAAACTAAACTATTTACTCTTTTTGCATGCAACCAGAAAGTTTTGTGCATTTGTCTCACATTAGAGTAAGTGAAACTTTGAGTGATTCTATTGCACAAAAAAACATTAAATGTGTACAGTGTACAGTTCACTCATTCAAGCAACTTTCACTCTACCTTTCCGTGACAAAATTGAGAAGTAAATGGTTTCCTTAAATAAAGCATAACACACCGTACTTCTCCATTGTACTCAAATTACACACCTAAAGAATTATACACAGTAAGTTCGTGTGTTTTAATGCTTTTACTTTCGCTACTCACGACATGCAAAGGGTGAAAGCTTTTAATGAGTTTTCCACAGTAAATCCATGTCAATGGGCTTACGTATGTCCACAAAACCAATACTCAAGTCGAAAACACAGAAAAAATGACTCGCTTGTTGTGTCCACTAGTCCTAAATTATACTTTTATATATTTATATTCCTGCAGTAGAAGTTACAACAGTAAAAAGTATGGAAAGAAACAAAGCCTAAGATCACAGCAGATTTATTGAATTCCTCGTTCAGCCTTTCTATTTTGTAATGCAGTGGGTTCTCCACTTTTCCATGTAACCGTAATGTTATAATATACAAAGACACACAACCAATAGCAAAAAAATGAACAAAGTAGAAAGTGGAAAAGAATATTCAGTCGCGATTCTCATTTCGTATGAGAACCACCGTTGATTTTTTTACTTTCCTGTCTTTCACGAAGAAGAGTTAGTTCTCTTGAGCATTCTTTCACTTTGAGACAGCCACCAGCTTAATTACGACCTAATTTATAATACTGAGATAAGACTTAAGTAGGCGTAAACGTATCATTAACTAATTAAGAAGACCAAGTCACAGAATTGACACTCAAATTCCTTGTGTCTCAAGAAAGTATTAACATTTTAAGCTTTGGCAAGTCAACATTGAAAGTAAATGGGAGTCAGAAGTTTCAGAAGGAAACTACGTAGGTTTCAATTTAATACTGAATAAATTCATTCCAATTCAGACTGAATGAGAAGCAACTAAGTAAATTTAATATTTTTTATTTCGTTAAGATAATAGCAGTCACAATAAACCACAGGGAATTATCGCATGGATTAATTCAGTGATCAGCTAAGAAATAAATAGCTAAGAGATAATGACCACTACACTTTACGTCACCACTGCGATAAGGAGGATCCACTTGATATTTGAATAAAAATAGCAATTTATGTTCTAGCACAGAAAATGCTTTACATTCTCTTTGAAATTTTACAATAATTCTTGAGAGTTTTAGCAAATATGTTCAAATTATCGACGAATTTGTTTTTCTTGTCATCATGCCTTCAACTTTCAGTTTGAATTAAATCTAATTTCACCAATTTAACTTAATCTTTGTTGTACAAATTTATTTAAGCATACTTTTAATTTTTGATTCTCTTAAGATAAAATGACAATCAAAAGCTGGGGAACATATTTAAAGCGAAGAGGAATACTAACCAAGTCCTTTTACATTTTCGTGAGTCTCGTTGGACTCGTGGGAATATTTGACACTTCCGGAATTTACATTCAACTTCAAGAGAGAGACTATGCCACCGATTTCTCGTGGTCTTTAGAAGCTCCTGACTTCATCGACATCGTTAATCATTTCAGGTACCTAAATAAGTCAGTTTAACAATTGCCACAAAAACCTTTAAGAATGTAACTGATTTTTCTCTTTGATTTCGTCCTAGAAAGGGAGACATAGACTCTCTAAAACCACTCAACACTTACTACTCCAGTATTTCCTGGATAACTCCAGAATCCCTAAGCTGTGATGAACCTGTAGAAATCCTCATTCTAGTCAAATCTGCTACGCAGAATTCAAGGAATCGCCAAGCGATTCGTTCCACATATAAAAGACCTCCTCCAGGAATATCCTCCAAAGTGATATTTTTTGTTGGTAAATCGCAGGAGATGAAAAAAGAGAGTGATTACTTCAAAGACATAGTTCAGATAGACTTTATAGACACGTACTTCAATAACACGCTGAAGACAATGGTAGAAATGAGATGGGCTACGGAAGAATGTTCCAACTTCAAATACGCTTTGCTTGTGGACGACGATTACTTCGTGTCAGTGAAGAATCTACATAAATATATTAATCAACAGTCTTCTCAACTTCCCACTGGTGGAAAGTTGTATGCTGGATACAGAATGTTTCCAAAACCTCTGAGACACAAAATATGTAAGTAAAACTTACTGCAATTTTTGGATCCACTAAAATCGATGAAAATCAAATTCGTGGTTTGTTTTGTATTCAGTCAACAAATGGTTTGTTCCACTGGAAGAATATCCTTTCAGTCGATTTCCTCCGTACATAACTGCTGGGGCTATTCTTCTCTCCAAGTCAGCATTACAAGACATCTACTACGCTTCCTACTTCATTAAACATTTCCGACTTGATGATATCTTCGTTGCTATCTGTGCTAAGAAAATGGGCCTTTCTCCAACTCACACTGAAGACATTCATTTCCACGAAAAAGAAGATGAGACCCCAGATGCAAATATGATTGCGTCTCACGGGTTCCGAGATCCTAGCAAGTTGCTCAAGTATTGGGAAATACAGAAATCCCATTCCTATGTGTGAAGTATTCATGTAACTGACATTTAATTCTAGTTGACTAAGACATTAACTAAATGAGTGTTTAAATAACAATCGATCTCAAATGTTAACTATAATAATTGTACCCAATATGTATTAAAGACACCACATTCATTACTTAATTAATTTACAATTAGGCTGCGTGACGTCTCCAACGATTGAGTCAAATATTTAACCAAAGATAACCATTGTGATAAGCAATTAAATACTTTAATAACTTTAATACACACGACACATATAAATAATTAAACATTTAAATAAAGTGACAATACATGACGTGATAGAATCAAAACTGGCATGCCAATTGAATTCATCCAATAAAAAACTAAAGAATTGATTTATAGTCAAATTGTTGAGTTTTTTTCTCTGTGGGCTTTGGCTAACTCACACGAATTGGTAAGCCCCTTTGTTGGAAATAATCGCAACGAGGTACTTACTATTTCTTAATGTGCAGCCTGAATTTCCTGAATTATAATGAATAATTACGTCAAGTCTGAACCTTAAAGTTGTTTGTAAGGTCGAACTGGTTTTTAGTATCCACCCTTAGTAATAATATTACTAAACCATAATGGAAGGCGTATAAAAGCTTAGGACAACCACAGCACAAGCCATTCCACGACCCTCACTTTCTATTTCCACTTCTCTCCCACTCTGATTTCCATTTTCCAGTATGTTTCTTATTTCAAACTTGATATTTTGTTGTCCATATTTTTCATACTGCACCATTTCAGCAAACTGAGCTAAGGCTAGCGTAGGGTTAAAGTAATATGACTCCTTGCTCTCCCAACCTGCATGAAGATTGATGAAATCTAAAATTCCACTCGCCAGTTGGAAAGCCTCTTTCATTTTATTCATTCTCATGTAATTCAGGAGTGCCGCTGAAGTAGCTTCCACAGTCTCCCGAACACGGCTATCACAATCTGAAGATGACAATCCATCAGCTTCCACGATAATGTAGGGACTGTCATTCCTTATAAATCTCTCCATGCTCAATTCCAATCGCTCAAAATATTCCTCGGCTTTTGGATGGTTCAGTTCAAAAAGCAAACGAGTGACCAAATTCAAGTTCATCACATTCGTGGAGTGTTCCACATCCTTCAACACTTCCTTCGTCATTTTCTCCACTGCAGCAGTAACTTTCCCCTGAAGCTCCTGATCATCACCAAATGCTTCATATTTTTTAGCAGCAGCGAGCCCCAAAATCGCGTGGCATTTGTTAGAGACACTGAATTTCTGTGCACACTCATCAGAAGCCTCGGACTGACTTCCAGTAAAGTTGTTATTTTCCAGCAAAAACTCGACTAGATCTTTCAGTTTCTTTGCATCCACTTCAACATACTTCTCTTCAACACGAATCAGAAGCTAAAGAGAAATTCCTAATTTCCCTTCCACGCTTAAATTGGTTTCCTCACTAGTTAAATTCCCATAACTTGTTGTAAAGTTGCTTATGGAATTTAATGCTTCACTCAAGTCGTCCAACAAAAGATTCTCAATCGGATTTGGAAGTATTCCAAGCGTAGAATAAATTTCTAGCAACACAAAATCGTATTTAGCAGCAGTGGCTGGGTTTCCACTTTCTGAAAATTCCAGGTCCAAATCTGCTAAGCCTGTGAGAAATCCATCGCAAGAAAGAAAATTGGAAATGGACTTCATTTCAACTGTCTCCGTTCCTGCAACAGCTGAAAGGTCTGGAGGAGGTAAGCCAATTACAGTCGAGCTTGTTGTGAGTCCTTCTCGTGTGTTATTCACGAAAACAGGAAAATAGCTCACCACCTTTGTGCCTTTGGGAATCACAGAAAACTTTACTGTCTTGAGCAATCTTTGCTCGTTTCCAGTTGCTTTAATTAAGAGAGTAACAGAACCGAAATTCTCAGCATTGAATGGAATACTCAAAGACAAATCATCAAACACTCCAATTGAGGACTGTAAAATAATTTTAGACATATTTTCGCTCTCAGGAAATTTAATTGCCCTAGTCGTATCTTCAATTTCCACCGTAAGGTTATCCAGGGAAATATTTAAATTATTTATAACATGGATTTAAAAAAAGTAACTCTCCCCCTGCTTAACTTCTGAAGGAATTTTCACTTCAAAAGCTACAGATATTTGTGGATGCAGATAGACAGATTCCGACAATCTGTAACTGTGTACCTCGTCAATAAGAATCCCAAATACTTTCGGAGTTTCCAAAATCTCCGATTCTGAAGGAAGTCGTGTTGTAATATTTAAGGCCGCAGTTTTGCTTGCCTTTCGATTAAACTTCCACAGCCACAAACCTTCTCCTGTTTGCCCATTCTCACCGTCTCTCATTTCCTCATCTAAAGTCACTCCATCACCATTTCCAATTGTTTCCAATACCTCAAGACTTTTTCCATCCTTTTCTCGACGCACCAACTTCTTCCTCATCTTCAGCACCTTCGCTCTTCTACAGTAATTTTCTCCGTCCTTTTCACTTTCACTACTTATGGTACATTCCGTCTCGTCTACCACTTTGATAGTATTAGAAAACACTGGTCCACTAGCCAAAGCAAAAACCAAGGTCTCAACGGCACTTCCATTAATTTCAGGTGTGAATGTGACTTCTTCAGCAGGAATTACATTTCCATTTAAATTCAACGTGATCTCTGTTTCCTTCACTTTCAAGACATGATCATCCTCAATAATACGAATTGTACTTCCACCAGAACCGAAAGGAACGTGGACATGAAGGAATCCTACGAATCTCAAGTCTTCTTTCGGTGGAGATATCAAAGGCCACAACTTTTCCGTAATTTCTCCTCTCCTTTCAGTCAACATCACTCGTGAGTGTCGATGATGTTTTTGTAACAAAATAGGCAGGCGGATTTCCTCTCCAGGAGAAACAGATATCTCTTGCTTTAAGATTTTCTGTGGCTCTGTATTTAGTGTCTTCTCAGTAAGAGTCGACACAGCATCTTTATACTTCACTACAATTCTTGACAAATTAGAATCTGTAAAATCATAGATCAATTTGTGTTCCAAAACTCCCATATGGCTAATGTTTTCTACCAAAGAGTGATTCACCAAACTTCCATTAGCTTCATGTAAAACATACGTGATTTTTACTTCATTCCCATCCGACTCCATTCCCAGCAAAACTCCATCCTTGAACTTAATTGCAATTAAAACAGTGCCACTGGAGTCTCCACTCTGATTAAGCATCACACTACCACCAATTAAGTAATCATATTCTGTCATGTAAACGTCATGAAATTCCAAGATACTATCTGCATATCCCGGGTGAGATGAGTTCTCTTTGCAAAATACTACAATGCTTCTTTTAGCCACAAAATTTTCAAAAATCTCCTGTGTCGAACAATTTGGGGAAACGCTATCCAGAAAATTCAAGTCAGATGAGATTTTTCCTCGCGTAAAGTTTAGAGAGATCTCTGTATCCTTCGCACAAACATTCCCAGAAACTTTGATGTTACAGTATCCTTTTTGTACAGGACGTCCATAGGAGTTAGCTGCAGTTACCTCCACAGTGTACGTTGGATTCTTATAAGTCACAAACTTATTTGCAATTTTAACTTTACCATTTACTTGCAACTTCGAAAGTTCTGGTTTGTCCATTTGAGAAGAAATGACTGCAACTCCATAAGTAAAGAAATGTCTCGTTTCACCTTCATTGAACTTTATGAGAAAGCTCAGCTCTACGAGAGATTGTGGAACCTTCAATCCTTCTCCTATGGAACTGTCATTCTCGTGTCTCTCGTCGATTGTTGCTAAAACTGCGTACGTTTCTGGAGAATCCTCTGAGTTCGAAAACTGGTAGGATGGAGGTATTTTGAACACTCCACTGATGAATGGCTTCTCTGGATGGACCTCCAAAGCTGCCCATCGTTTTATAAGGAAGCTCTTAGGATAGAAACTCCACACAGACAAATTAATTGTCTTGGTTGTTTTGAATGGTTTCAGGTATTTGTCCAGCACAACAACAGAGAACTTTATTTTGTCTCCTGATTCTAAATTAGCCCCTGCGTCTCTGTTTTGATGAATTATAATTTGCGATTTTCGTAGGTCCAATTGAAGCTCGTGAAATGTTTCCTTCACAAGCAGATAATCTCCGAACTCGTCCACAAGAAGTGTTTGCGTCTGAAGTTTGTAAAGACCGTAATAAGAGATTCGTGAACTAATTGGGAGAGTAATTAATTCCAGTGAACTTGAATTTGGTAAAATCTTTGTTGAATTGCAGTTGGATATTGAGTCGTTACTATTTAGTGGAGATATCGAAAATGAAAGGATATACGAATCAAACGGATGGCTGTTTGCAGCTCGCAATGCAAATGACACATTAGAATCCGGATAGATAGTCGGCTGCAGAGAAAATTCGTACGTAAAATTGGAGTGAGATAAGACTCCAATCAGAAATAAGTGAAACAGTAAAATCCAAACAGGAAAAATGAAGGTTACCATTATGTTAATTTATATCTAACAACTCGATTTGATGCCTGATTATTGTAGTACTCAATGAACTATGAGAGACCAATGAATCTCAAAGCAAAATCTGCAATGTATTTTTGTGAAACTTCTTGCGACATTCATTAAGCTGTTGAGTTATAGTTTGTACAGTATCTTGAGTCTGTTCAATATTCAGCATTTCAATGCATCTTAAAACATAAGTTGATTTATGTTTACTTGAGTTTTGTTTTGAACTCGAATCTTTACTCCTTAGAGTATTTACCTTGACTCTGTTTTGATATACTCTGTGACCTTTGCTCACTAACTCAGATCGCATTTGCACAACATGAACTTTTTCCCAAGTAAATCTCATTCACAGTTAATCACCCTTCCGCTGTGAATGAAAACTAAAACACGATCTATGAAAGTTTCCAACGGATGACAATAAAACCTGATTTTTCGTTCAGCCTCACCCGTACTATTCCGATTATTGTGTGTAAGTTAGTCTACATTCATGTTAAAAGCTAGTGAATGAATGGGAAATAATAAACAGTGTACATCGTTGAACTTAATTTGCATTCATTTATTTATGGGCACCCTGGACAGTCAATCTTGTACCCTTGGCTTTGCTTGAATCGACAATCTCGGCACCAGTCACCTTCATCAGTGATTCTTCCGTACCCGACAGACCTTTCCCGCAAAGACGGGCAGTTTGGACATGCGATTTTCGCCCCCTCGGCTTGCATCTTCCGACAATCTGTGCACCAGTCATTGCCTGCGATGTCAAATTCTTTCATGTGACGATTTTGTCTCAATGTACTACCCCCAATTTTTCGATCCCCTGCAAAATTAACTATTGCGTTATTTTTGTTTTAGTTACCCTGATTTAAAATTAAGATTTATAAGTTAAGAAATTAATATCGAACTATTTACCGTCATATTCGCTTGAAGTTGATGACACAAGTTTAAACGCTACAACAACGACGAACACGAAAGACCATAAGTTTCTCATGCTAACCTTAAACATACAATTCAACATAAGTATATTGAGCAATCTCTTTGGTACGTCGGATATAATTATTCCTCACCTCACCTGCCTCAAAACTTCATCTCCTTAAATATTTTAAAAACTTACAACCAAAAGCGAGAGTGGTTCGATTTCAATACAATCGGGTTAGCTCCTGTATCCTGGTCTTATGCTGTGATAATTATCGTAAAATATTGATGGTCATCCGTTTTAATACTTGCATTGATGTTCATGTGCAGAAGGTAATTTAATTTGACACATTGTCTGGAGTAACAGGTGCACATTCTATTCCAAGAATTACCTGTTGTAGCAGTGAACGTTGTCAGTCTATAAAATCTCTATAATATTTTTAATCACGCTAATCAGTGGGTATTTTAATATCAACATTGTCAATATTATGTCAGTAGCTTAGCATTAAGCATTACAGTGGTTGATATAATAGACAGTAAAAAGTAATTACTCTTCAGAGTTCCTCTTCTGTGAAATTGAAGTGTACACAAGGATTGTTGAACTCATAGACAGAATACTTATTACTTTGATATACTACTTCTCAAAATATCTCGGATGCACCCAATTCCAGGAAAATCGGTGATGACAATTGAGTAAACATGCACTTTTTTATTTACCGTTACTCTAACTTTAGTGTACACGCGACCAATTAGACGACCTTAGGTGATGAGTGACAAAATGATACTGTAATAAACCATTCAACTGGTATACCAAAGTATCGCAGCAATGCAGAAACTAATTGAATTTATAGTAGAAGTTAGAA